>BPLR01006029.1:0-68513 GCA_021605095.1 Caerostris extrusa | reverse complement strand
AAGTATTTTTATGCTGGGAATATCCTTATGTGAGGTAATATACTGTTTTCAAATTTATATCTCAATTATTTATACATTTTTGTATGCTTAAAGTTTGTCGACACAAACTTTTTTTTCAAATTTACAAAAATTCTTAGTTTAAAAAACTAAAATAAAAATAATTTATGAATTTAGGGTTAATTTCCATGTTCTATTCCTTTCTCATACATTTAAAGAAAACTTTTACATGAAGTTTTCAAAAGCAATTAGAACAGAAATAGTTTTATTGTGATGTTTGAATGAATACAAAATGCATAAAAATTCAAATAAGAAATAATTAAAATAACTTTTAAATATAAATAAAAACAAATGTACATACATAAAAAATGTTATTGAGCTTTAAATTCTCACAGTATTAATATAAACACTTGTTCATTTGTTTGTTTTCTTTAAATAACTTCCAATTTAAAAGTACCATTTATCAAATTTTCTTCGACAATATTCAAATCTTACTTTCAAATTTATAACTCAATTCTTTTTGTTTTTCAAATAACAAAAGTTTTTAAAATAAAATGTGTATCGCTGATTTTCAACTTGCAACTATTATATTAATACCTTCTATAAAATTTTAATTTTATCATTATATTAAACAATTGCAGAGTTTACTTCATTTCACACTTTCAAAAAACCCTTGAGAATTCATGATCTTTATTTAAAATTATAGTACCTCTTTATATTATATTATCTTGTAGATCACATTTCATTTTAGAATTCTTAATCAAATACAACACATGTTGACAAACTTTTAAGCATAGAAAAGTTCAATGTTTTGATTCACAACTTTTCATTCAATATATTTTATTCCAATTCAAATTTAGAAAATAGAAAATAAAAAACATATTGATAATCAAATCAGGTAATACTTACATACATTTGATTTATTTCTCATAGAAATAATATAAATTTCATACAATTTTCACAAAATTTAAAAGTAGTACATAAAACAATAATATTCAGAACATGAGGAAATTTTATAAGTTATGTAGTACAGGCATCGAGACACGTTCGCCATCCTTTTATTGTGGTATATCTTTCGTCTGCTGGTGGAAACAAGCTTTACTCCAACTTGATGAAATTAGTGTAAACTCAAAATTCTGCAATTAATTATCGAAATAGCAATAAAATAGTCATTATATTGTTCGAAAAATGAAGCTACGAATTCCTCTAATTGCAGTATTGCAACCTAAGGAAATCGGCGAGAATTCAGGGTTACAAGATTGGCGCCTTCCTCAATGGTAGATTTTTAAACGATTATTGCCACTACATTGGTTTGCCAAAGAAAAATTTTAAAAAATAGATTACGACCGATTCGCAGACCACCAAATATGCACAAAGAATTTTTCATAAGAATCAGTGAGCCGTTTCGGTTTGGTTGGCAACAAACACTGTGACACGGGAATTTTATATATTAGATATATAAAATGAAAATATAAATAGATTAATATTATATAATTTTTTATTTTTTTATAAATTATTAACAAATAATAAAAATTAGGACTAAGAAATAAGAAAATTTAATTATTAAATTACTTATAAAATTGAATTATTGAATTATTTATTTTTTATAGTTATATTTTATTATTATTTTTATTAATAAATTATTAATAAAATTAATCGATTAATATAGAAATTAATTAATAGATAAAAGGTTTGTCATATTTTAAATGAATTTATACGTTGTTGGTAATATAGTTTTATAATATTAGCAAAATTATATATTTTACCAAAACCAAAATATATTTTACTAGATATTTATTAAAGTGGAAAGAAACAAATAGCAAATGATCATTTCAAAGAAATTTGGATTAAAATTGCCATTAAAAATCATATTTTTCTTTTAGACTATACATTCCTTGAATAATTGTATTCTTAACAAATTTGAAGACAATAACATGATTAAATATTTATTATTTAGCAGAAACATTCTATTCAACAGTACCCAGAAATTCAATTTGCAAATTTCCAAACTTCAGACAGCAGCACACTGTTACTTTTCCAAGAAAAGATGACTCTAATTCTGGAGCTGCCTGTCAGGAAGATATACATCTCACTTGAAAAATGAGGCTGCGTGATCGAGAAGTTAAAGAATTGTTGTTAAGAGACCGCCGGTGCAAATGACCGTACGGTGTAAAGAAAAATTCAAAACGAGGATCCTCTCACAATATTAGTTCAATAATTGTAAAGCAACGTTGACAGACTGCTAGACTAACCGAAAAAAAAAAAATTCCGTTGATTTATCTTTATAACATAAAAATGTGTCTCTAGAGACTTTTTTCCCAGTTATAATAACATATAAAATGGTTTCAGTTATCATTCACGACACCTTGACCACATTTATCAATTACTTATAAAAGCATCAAACGATTGGCCTGGAAGTCATTTAGAATCGATGATCTTATAATGATCGCTTTTGTATCATCTAATAATAATTTCGTGACTTACATTTTGTTAGCATTAAGCTTCAGTATAGGCATTTTTGTTTCTTTATTTATTTAATCTATTTCTGAAATTGTTTTTCCTTTTATATTTAAGTAAAGTTGGTTGATAGATGAGTATGTTAGTTTTTTGAATACAGAGCACTTTTGACCTAAGTTATTAATTGCCATAGAGGTAATGGTTATCAGATTCAAATTACATAGAGTGAACCATTGGAGTTCTTGCTACATCCCAACTTTGAATGGACAACACTACTACCACTACTACACCACACCACATCACTTGCCTAGAGCTGAGATGCCGCTGCACAGTTTGGATTATCAGATTCAAATTCTTGACAAATCTGGAAAAAAAATAAATAATATGATGAGATATTTATTTTTTAGTAGAAACACTTCTATTTAAAATAGTACCTAATTCCCAAAATATAGTTTACCAAACCAAAATGTATTTTATTTTGTAATTTATTAAAACGGTAACAGAAATGATCAGTTCACAGAAATTCCATTGTTTAAATTATCTTTAAAAACCCCCTTGTTTTTATTTTTAGATTATACATTTATGAATAATAATTGCATTCCTAACGAAGTTAGAAAACAATAAGAGAATTAAATATTTTATTAGAAACATTCTATTTAAAGTAGTACCTAATACTAAAATATACTTTTTACCAAACCAAAATACATTTTATTAGGAAATTTATTAAAGTAGAAAGAAACAGCAAATGATCGGTTCAAGAAATTCCATTGTTTAAATTGCCATTAAAAACAATATTTTTCTTTCAGACTGTACATTTATAAATAATAATTGTGTTCTTTAACAAATTTGGAAAACAATAACATGATGAAATATTTATTATTTCAGCAGAAACATACTATTCAAAGCAGTACCCAGAAATTCAATTTACAAATTTCCGACTTCAGACAGCAGCACACTGTTACTTTCCAAGAAAAGATGACTCTAATTCTGGAGCTGGCTGTCAGAAGGACATCTCATGAAAAAAATGAGGTTGCGTGATCGAGGAAGTTAAAAAATGTTAAGAGACCTGCGGTGCAAATGACCGTTACGGAGTAAAGAGAATTCAAACGAGGATCCTTTCACAATATTAGTTCAGTACTTTGTAAAAGCAACGTTGGCAGACTGCTAGACTAACCGAAAAAAAACTCCGTTGATTTATCTTTTATAACATAAAATATTTCTGTAGAGACTTTTTTTTGTTGGAGTTTATAATAACATATAAAATGGTTTTCTCTTATCATTCACGACACCTTCACCATTTATCAATTACTTAAAGCCTCAAACGATTGGTCTGGAAGTCATTTAGAATCGATATGATCTTATAATGATCTCTTTTGTATCATCTAATAATTTCGTGACTTACATTTAGCATTAAGCTTCAGTGTAGGTATTTGTTTCTTTATTTATTTAATCTATTTCTGAATTGTTTTTCCTTTTATATTTAAGTAAAGTTGGTTGATAGATGAGTATGTTAGTTTTTTCAAATACAGAGCACTTTGACTAAGTTATTCATAGACTATTCATTCTAGACATAAGTTTCGATTTAGTATCACTTATCGAATTTCCAACGAAACATTTGATTTCTTTTAAATCCAGAATTATTCGCCAACCTCCTGCACTGCCATTTGCCAGCATTTGACCTAAGTTATTATCGCTATAAAGGCAAAGGCTAATAGATTAAATTACTTTGGGTGAACTATTGGGTCCTGCTACACCACAATTTTGAATGGACATTACTGAGCGACTTCAGAATCTGGGTGTGTCAATATCGTCTACTTCTTGTGTATCCCAAGAGAAGGACATTTCTGTCTATAAATTTATCATGTCAAGACTCTGCCTAGGCATGGAAGTTTCGTGTGTGGTATCTTTTGTCAAAATTTCCAACCAAAATAATTCTAATAATTCTGGAAATAATGGTGATGGTGAATGGCATGATTCTGAAAATCCATCACCTTTTACCAGGTCTCTCCAGCACTGGTTACCAGTATATAAAATATTCATTTCGTTTTGATTGCTTAATTTTTATATTTTTTTAATTTGAATTTAATTAGATCTTTAAAATATTATATATATAATATGTATTATGTATTATATATATAATTGATTGTAACCTAGTAGTTTGATCATCTATGGAAACTAATCGCAGCTTTACTGGACAATATTTTTACTTGTTGTTTCAGGATTCGTCTTAAGTCCAAGAGAACTTGAATTTATGCAGCATACTTCATCATTGTCAAGATGATTTTTCATGGCTTTTCAAGATGATTTTTATAGTTTTCTTGGCTTTTGCTCTCATTGAACTCAAATCTGGATCAGTTACATTTATAAGGGGTAATTTGATCTGTTTCTTTCAATTTCATCTTTCTGTAGATAAAAGGACTATCTAGGCATCTTGGACAACGATGAATCATCTGCAAATCTACCACTTTAGTTTAATGATACCAAGTCAAATTCCAAAGGGATGTTGCATATATTCCTTAATGAAATTAATCACAGCTTTTCTGGAGATTATTTTACTGTTTAAGCCTTCAGGATTCGTCACTAGTCTAGAGGAATTTGTATTTATGGAAAATACTTCATCGTTCTCAAAATTGGTTGCGTGATAGTGTTGTCTTTACTGTTGTTGAACACAAATGTGGATCAGTTACATTTAGAAGGGGTGAGGTAATTTCACCTGCTTCTTTCAATTTCATCTTTCTGTATACAAAAGCAATCTATCTAGGATGCACATTGAACAACGTAAATCTGTAAATCTACCTTCTCAGTTTAATGACATTAAGTAAAATCAAAGAGTTTTTGCATATATGGCTAAACATCAAAACTATTTTATTTAATTGCTTCCATGGTTCAATACAAATGAGTATAGTAAAAGCCAATCTTTTGCTGAATATCAAAAATTTATTTTTTATTTAAACTAAAAAGTTTATTTAATACGCATTTAGATGCTAATTTTTTATATATTCAAAATATAATTTCCTACTTGTCAAGAATTTAATATCATTGACATACATTCTACTTAAACTAATTTATTATTAATTCTGTTATGTTCGTTTTAGAAACCAAAAAAAAAAAAAAGAAAGTAATGAAACTCTCAGATAAGATCTGATTGAAACTCTGATTAATCATGTATAGAGATATAAGGCAAATTTAAAAATGATATAGATCCAAATTGGGTTTCATGTTTCCTAGATTATTACTGTACTCTCCAGGACCCTTTTTTTTGAAGTTAATAACGTGTTTGTGTGCCTAATGCTTTAAAAGTCTTATCCCATTTGTTTTAAGCACTGAGATTACACCAGGACACTTTCCATGGTGGAATTCAAACTTGTCACACACAGAGGTATTTTTTTTTGTTGCTTTTACTCTTTCTTCCCTTGCTGTGTCATTACCCTGGACAGAAGAGTTGGTGGCAAGAAAAGGTCTCCTTTGCCATTTCTTGCATCATCAATTCTCATCCTCCTGCCCTCTTTTTCATTCGTGTTCCTCTCCCCAGAAAACCAGTAACGGGATTCCATTTTTTGTACATCTTCGCACGAAAATCCCCAAGGAATATGCCTTCCTGAAATGGAATTTTCCCCACCAACACCATTACTTTTCCTCGTTGAAAATGCTAACCTAGTTAATACCCACTCTTTGAGTCAAGGAAGTTTCTGTCCAACCTTAAAGGCTATTTATTTGGGAAAGTATAAAAATATCTAATAGTTTGATTCTGTCTTGATGTGTAGTGCTGAAGTCTGGTGAGTTTCGTAACCCACGTTCGTTTTCTTCAGTTTTTCTCATATTTTGTATATTAATATTTTATTTGATAAATTTTGGCCAAATGCTGATTTTTAACATTTTTTGGTATTTCTGTATATCTAGTATTTTTAAAAATCTGGACGATTATTTTTAGTACTCTGTCATTTAGTTTTATTTCTTTTTAATACTTTCTCATTTAATTTATTTCAAATTAGTACACTTTATCTCATTTAGTTTATTTTAATTTATCTCATTTAGTTTATTTGAATTTATACTCTCTCATTTAGTTTATTTCAGTACTCTCTCATTTAGTTTATTTCAATTTAGTACATTTAGTTTAATTTAATTTATAATTTAGTTTCCCTCATTTAGTTAATTTCATTTAGTTTATTTCATTTTATTACTCTTCATTTAGTTTATTTCATTTTATAACTCTTACCATTTAGGTTATTTCACTTATTGTGATGCTCAGCTTTCATTTAGTTTAGGACTACCTTTGGAGTTTTTCGGGTTTCTCATTTAGTTTAATTCAATGTAGTACTCTCCCTATTTAGTTTACTTTCATTTCAGTAGTCCCATCATTTAGTTTATTCCATCCATTAGTACTTTGCTCATTTAGTTTATTTCACTGGGGATTCAGTACAAAACAACTATTTTTAAAATTTTTCCTTATTCAATAGAAATATTTATGGGACTAATTTGTTGCAAAAGAAATGTTTTTTTTTTAAAAATTGTTCAAATGCATTTGGAACTAATTTTCAAAATTGGTAAATGTTTTATAATATTTTAAGAAAAAGAAATGAACTTAGGATTACATAAACTAACTTATTATTAATTATTTTTGTTCTTTTCGAAACCAAAAAAAAAAAAAAAAAAGAGTAATGGAACTTTCAGATAAGATCCTGATTGAAACTCTGATTAATCATGTATAGAGATATAAGAAAATTTAAAAAAATGATATTGAGCCAAATTGGGTTTCATGTTTCCTAGATTATTACGGTAACTCTCAGGATCATTTTTTGAAGTTAACAATGTTTTGTGTGCTTAATGCTTTAAAAAGTCTTATCCCATTTGTTTTAAGCACTAGAGATTACACCAGGACCCTTTCCATGGTGGAATTCAATCTTCTTGTCACACACAGAGGGTTTTTTTTGTTGCTTTTACTCTTTTCTTCCCTTGCTGTGTCATTACCCTGGACAGAAGAGTTGGTGGCGAGAAAAGGTCTCCTTCGCCATTTCTCTGCATCATCAATTCTCATCCTCCTGCCCTCTTTTCATTCGTGTTCTCTCCCCCAGAAAACCAGTTACGGGATTCCATTCTTTGTACCTCTTCGCACCAAAAATCCCTAAGGAATATCCCTTCCTGAAATGGATTTTCCCCACCAACACCATTTCTTTTTCCTCACAGAAAAACGCAGTTAATACCCACTTTTTGATTCGAGGAAGTTTCTGTCTAACCTCAAAGGCTAATTCTTTTGGAAATTAAAAATATCTAACAGTTTGATTCTCTTGATGTGTACTGAAGTTTGACGTGTTTTGAACCCATGTTCATTTTTTTCAGTTTTTTCTCATTTTTCGTATTTATAATATTTTATTTGATATATTTTGGCTCAATGCTGGATTTAATATTTTTTTGGCATTTCTGGTATTTATGTATTATTTAGCTATTTTTTTTTAAATCGGAATCTTATTTTTAGTACTCTCTTATTTAGTTTATTTCAATTTAATATTCTCCCATTTAGTTTATTTCCATTTTAGTGCTCTCTAATTTAATATTTCATTTAGTACTGTCATTTAGTTTATTTTATTTTAGTACTGTCTCATTTATTTATTTCATTTTAATGCTCTGTCATTTATAATTTCATGTTAATACTCTCACATTTAGTTTATTTTTAGCTTTTCTTTCATTTAATTTATTTCAACTTTAATACTCTCCTCATTTAGTATTTCATTTTTTTTTTCATTTTCTCTCATTTAGCTTATTTTAATTTAGTGTTCTCACATTTAGTTTATTTATTTTTAATATTCTCTCATTTAGTTTATTTCATTTTAGTTGTTTATTTGGTTAATTTCAATATAGTATTGTCTCATTTAATATATTTCAATTTGTACTCTCTCATTTAGCTTATTTCAATTTAGTACTTTTTTCTTTAGTTAAACTTTTTTATTAACGTATGCTATGGAACTAATTTATTGCAAAACAAATATTTTTCTTATTGTTCAAATTCAATATTTTCAAAAGTGGTAAATGTTTCTATAAATATTCTTTAGAAAAGAAATTAAGATATATATTTTTAAATAGATAAAAAATTGTTGTTTTCTAATGTAGTTAAAAATGTGATTTAATTGTTTTTAAATTAAATCTCTGTTTCAATATTTTTCAGTAATCTTCTTTTTTAATATTTCTCTGACTTTAATATTTCAGTACTCTATATTTAATTTTTTATTTTTAAAGTTTAATATTCTCTCTTTTTAATTTATTTCTCCTTGATTGCTAAAGTTTTCTTATTAATGTATACGGTAGGAACAATTGCTTGCAAAACACAAATGTTATTTTCACAATCCTTCTGCAAAATTTTCTAAAATCAGTGTGCTTTTTACTGTTATCATTTAAAAATACACTTAGGAATTATTAAAGGATATATTTTAAACAGAAAAAATATTTACGCTTCTAATGCTGTTACTAAAACTAAATGTACTAACTAATTGCATTTTTGTTTTTAGTTTATTCTCCTTTTTTTGTTTATTTTAGTTTAGCAATTTCCTCTTTAGTTAAAATTTTGTTATTAATAAGATTTTAGCAAAATAAATGTTCGTTTACAAACATTTAAATTTTAAATTTTCGAAATCGGTGTGAAATGTCTTAAAATTAACCCTTAAAATAGAGGGAATTATCGAGGTATATATTTTAAATAGATGAAAAATTTACGCTTTCAATGTAGTTTTTCAACTTAAAATGCAACTAAATCAGTATATAATGAAAAAAAAGAATTATAAATTATATACTAAATTATTGAACGATCTAAACAATGAAATGACGTATATTATGTAGATAAAAATTAATAAAGAAAACGAAAAATGTGAAGGAAGGAATTAGAAATGGAATATTATTTGAAAAAACATTGTTGTCTTTTAGAATTAAGAAATAGATTATGAAGATGGATGGTTTTGGATGAATTTTGTTATATTTCCATTTAACAATTTTTTAAATGAAAATTTTCAAATCAATTTGAGGAAACTACATAGTAAAAGGGATAGTCT
Source organism: Caerostris extrusa (assembly GCA_021605095.1). Lineage (NCBI taxonomy): Eukaryota > Metazoa > Arthropoda > Arachnida > Araneae > Araneidae > Caerostris > Caerostris extrusa. The sequence goes on along the minus strand of BPLR01006029.1, from coordinate 59,022 downwards.
AAAGATTCATTTGATTAGAATTATTTAACTGAGATTTATATCAGAAATGAATAATTTATACCCTCATGTCCTTAAATTAAGGATAATTCAGAATCCCACAGAAATTGAACTCTAAAAAAAAAATTTCACCTGTGGAATTATCACACACATCTTGAAGAAGAATATGCAAATTACAGGGAAATCACCAGATGGCGCGGATAGTACGTCACAAGGACGACAGTGTAAGAGAGGGGTATATAAGGAGTGGTGGCAAAAGAAGTAAAATTGTTCACATGCGCTTTAAAAGCCTTTCAGTGCAATAACCGCATAGTTATGGCACGAAGGAAGCATTTGGATGATTTTTTACGTGGTAGAATTATCGGACGACTGGAATGTGGACGTACCCAGCTGGAAGTATCCGAGGAACTTGGAATCGCCCAGAGTGTAATCTCAGGCTTTGGCAGCGATTCCAAGATGATGGTAATGTGAGTAGATGATACAGCACAGGTCGCCCCCGAGTTATAACACCGAATGAGGACCGGTATTTAGCAGTTACTGCCACCGAAACGGAGCACAGCATCAGACCTGTCTCGTCAGCTCTCTTCAGCTACCGGTACGACAGTTTCAAGGCAGACCGTGTACAGACGCTTAGGGCACATTGGTCTATATGCTCGTAGGCCTATCAGATGTGTTCCACTTACCGCAACTCACTGTCGCCTGCGATTAACCTGGAGTAAGAGCATGCATTGTGGACACCGCAACAGTGGTCTGGTGTGATGTTTTCCGACGAGTCCAGGTTTAGTTTGCAGTCTGATTCTCGCCGGACTTTCATATGGAGCGCCAGGTACCCGTTACCACCAAAGAGAACACCATTGAACGACACCGTTACGGTGGTGCAGGATGCTCGTTTGGGGGAGGAATTATTCTTAGTTCCAGAACTGACCTGCATGTTCAGAGTGTAACGATGACGGGCCACATCTATCGGGATGTCATTCTGGAACAACATGTACGTTTGTTTCGGGGGCGCCATGGGTGCTGAATTTCTGTTTATGGATGACAACGCCCGTCCTCACCGTGCAAACATTGTAGACGAATGCTTTCAGTTGGAGGATATCACCCGTATGGATTGGCCAATACTCACCCGAATTGAATCAATAGAGCATGTGTTGGATATGCTTGGCCGACAAATTGCAGCCCGTCAACCACCTCCCACCTGTCAACCGGAACTTCGGAGGCATTGCTTGATGAGTGGTGTAATATTCCCCAAGATCAGATTGATAATTTGACACTCAGCATGCCTAGGCGTTTGAAAGGCCTGTATTGCATCGTCCGGGAGACATACTCCATATTAACCATCATACTAACCATGTTATACTATTTTTGTCAATAGGTTCTTTTTTGAAATTTGCTCAGGGTAAAAATCGCAATTTTATTAATTATGTCAAACATAAAGCATCTTTTTTTTGCTCTTTACCTTTTGTTTTAATAAATAGACTTTACAAATAAGTCAAATTTGTTTTGCTTCTGTCTCTTTTTCTTTGCCTGAACTTCATTATCCTTAATTTATGGACATGAGTGTAGTTTATGAAGACAAAGTTTGTTCCATAAAAATTTGAGGAATTTTGGATGAATTTTGTTATATTTCCATTTAACAATTTTTTAAATGAAAATTTTCAAATTATTTTTAAGAAACTACATAGAAAAGTGATAATCTAAGGATTCATTTGATTAGAATTATTTAACTGAGATTTATATCAGAAATGAATCATTTTACATATCATTGGATTTTTTTTTTCATAAAGAAACTGTTAAATGTAAGTTACAAAAAAAAATAACAAAATAGTTCAAAATGTACAACATAGTTCAAAATGTAAACAAATAGTTCAAAATGTAGAAAATAGTTCAAAATGTAGATAATAGCTCCAAATGTAAACAAATAGTTAAAAATGTATTAGTTTTGAGCTTTCAGTGAGCTTATAATTTTTAAACTGAACATTATTATTGTAGATTTATGTCAAGTTTTTAAAATTAATTTTTTAACTTATTTATTTAAAAATATTATTTTTACAACAATATTATGTCTCATTTTGTCCAACTAAATTTTATACCTCTTACTAATGTTAATTAATAAAAGTAATATTTTTTAGGTATATAATTTTTAACTGTTCAAATTAACGTAAGGAATTCCTTATGATTTTAATATTACTTTACTTTATAAATGTTGAAAACATTGTGTTAGGTCAGAATAAAATAGTTTCACATACTATAATACAATTGCATGTAATATAAAAAATTAAATATTTTATAATAAATAATGTATATTTTAGCACTTTGCAATGTTTTCAAAGTAAATATAAGTCTGATAGAAAGAATATCTGCAATGTACAAGAATATTGATACATTGCAGACATAAAAATAAAAAACATTGCATTGTTTACTATAAATAAACTATCCCATGTTTTTATTTTTAATTTATTATATGTAGTCTAATTTGCATATAAAATTCACTTATACATTATAAAACAGTACAAAAATTGTATATCTGCAGGGAGAAAATGAAGTAGTATTAAGAATACATTTTTAATGTAATTCAATTACATTAGATTATATTCTATACAGAGCTAAAACATTATGATGCACATAAATAGTAAATGAATACTGTAGTGCTCGTGAATTAATAAAATATATCAAATGTTTACAGAAGATATAACCGATTTAAAAAAACACCAAGGTTAACAAGTTTTCAGATTTTGTGTAACAAAATACTTCGGCAGACATGTTTGTTTGTTTACTTGGCAACCTGGCACTCTAGTAATGGATGTTGGCGTAATATCATTTTACCGCAAAAACTAGCTGCTGCATTCATTATTATGTTTACTTGGCGACTTAGCAGCCTAGCGATGCATTTGGCACAAAGGGTACAGGATTCTAGATCTTTACCTCATATTTTTATTGTGCATAGTCAACGTATAACTGGTCCTCGGTACACCAGGTCACGGCGGTACCGTAGATGTTTGTGGTGGTTCGGAATCCACTTTAAAACTTAGGTCTTGGTCTAATATGTCTGTAGAGCGTAAGGCGTAGGGCTGACAAACCTACCCCGTAAAAAGAAAACAATTTTTTGTCACGAAATTTGTCAGTAAGCAGACGGACTTGGCCCATCTTGGGACTGTTGCACCAATGAAGGGGAAGAAGTTGTTGTAATGCAGCTGGCAATACAGAGACAGTTAATCTTTGTGTGTCATAAGTAATGGCTGCATCAATGTTACTACTCATTTAGCACTACCCAAGGAAGCACGTGTAGCTTGAAGATATGCTAAGGACGTGAGTAACAGTACCCCCACAACGCTCTACGATCCTATTAGTCCTACTATCCTATGGCGCCGAGCGTTAGTCACTCTGCCATCTGACAAATTTTAATAATTAAGAATTTAATTTCGTAAATGAAATTTAAAATAAATAAATTAATTATCAAAAAAACAAAAATTAACAAATTTTCTAATAACAAATAATAAATTAAGAACTTATAAAATACAAAACGAGAAATAGAGTACTTCTACAAATAAAGACCATGGTTATTTGAATTAATATAGCTGCCATACTAATTTTCCATCTTATTTATATTTCAAAAAGATATACAATATACTAAAAATAAAACAGAAACAGTACATAACATCAATTCAGGAAACTTTGAAATACGTTCAAATAATCAGTGAGTACCAGACTACAAATTAGATCATGATATCATCAATAATAATGAAAAATAAAATTTTCAAAATAAGTAATTAATTTAAACATTCACAAAGCTCATAAAACAAAAAAAAAAATATATTACTTCTGAGAAAAACCCCGAGATTATTTGAACAAATCTTACTTATCTTTTTTTTTTTTTTTTTTTTTTTACATTCCAACATACTAGAAACCAAAACAGAGAAACAACAAATGGAAGTCATTTAGGGAACCTTTGAAACACGTTCAGGTAATCGAACCTGTGCTTGACTCTCCTAAAATAATAATAAAAAAATTCCTCACATACTTTGACCCATTGGGATAATCGATGTTCTGGTCTTATTTTCCAGACACGCCATTTCGTTCTGAAACCGGACCAACCCCCTGAAGTTCCTCCCATCCTCCAAACAGCGCGTTCTTCCCTGTCCGCAAAACGGTCATTGCATGTGCGATTAAGTTTAATGTTTTTTTCATCACCATAATGCACCTGATCGTGCAAAAGTAAGAGTAGAGCGAAAAGCTCTTCCTTTAATGAATCGGGGGAAAAAAAAAGGAAGGAAAGGGAGGGAACCAAAATAAGGAAGAAATAAAGAAAATAAAAATAAAGGAGAGGAGGTGAATCTGTGCGGTGAAAATCTTAGAATGAGAAGGAGAACTTCTGCTGTTTCGAAAAAAGGCCCATTCAGATCGGAGGCAATAAGTTCTGGCTGCGAGGCAATCTCTCTCCTCTGTGCAATGATTTATCTGATGGAGATTTAGCTCTCTCTAAGTTGAGAAGCCATATGCTCGATTCTCAATAGATTCTGCCTTTTCTTGCTTATGGTTTTGGCTTTTTAAGAAAATTTTAATACCGCTTCTCTATCCCAACTCACGTAAAGTATGTTCTAAATTTTTTTTTTTATTGTTTCGTTTATTGATAAAAATTGTTCCGTCTTTCTTTCTTTTGATTCTGACAGATATTTTAAATGTAAAGTATACCAGATGGAAGTGCTTGAATCATGAAAAAAAAGTTTTTCAACTCTGTTTGGAAGTTTCAGTATGAATTTATCATTTACCAAAAGGGATACGTAGTGTAAAGGTAAATGTTTTAAGTGCAGTATTGGAAAATGTTCATTGTAATGTGTATATAAGTTGTTGTTTACAAAAAGATATGTTGTTTATAATAAATATGAACTGCTTTGGAAGTAAAATACAAGAAGAAAATTATTAAATATGCTTATTTTGAAGGTTTCTTAATATAGAAAACACAATTTCATTTTTAAAAACTTTTATTTATATAATATGTATTATGTTAAACTTCTCTTTCTATGGCTTGATGGCTGAGTGGCTAGCGCTCCGGCTCTTAGTACCACAGGTTTCGGGTTCCAGTCCCGGCGGTGTCGTGGATGTTTGTAGTTTTTCGGAATCCACTTTAAACTGTAGATCCTGTCTAAGATGATCGTAAAGCGTTGTTAGGATAGTATTATTCGCCTCCGTAGCATATATTGAAACTACCGTTCCCCCTGGGTAGTGCTAAATGTGTAACTGTGGTGCAGCTCTTGCTTATGGCATAAAAATTAACTGTCTCTGCATTGCCAGCTGCATTAGAACAATTTCTTCATTGGTGCAACAGTCCCAAGATGGGACAAGGCTGGCCGTCTGCCAACTGACAGACTTCGAGTAAATAATTGTTTCCTTTTTACGGGGGTAGGGTTGTTGGGCTTAGACCCAACGCTCTACAGTCATATTAGACAGAGACCTTCGGTTTAAAACGGATTTTGAACCACCGCACACATCCCTGTCACCGCCGAGTCCTGTGGCACCGAGTATTAGATAAACGTTGACTAAGCACAATAAAAATATGCTGTAAATATCTAGAATTCTGTACCCTTAAAGCCAAATGCATCGCCAAGCTGTCAAATCGCCAAGTAAACATAATAATGAATGCAGTAGCTAGTTTTCAAAATACATTAGTTTTCGCGCTAAAACGTTATTACGCCAAAATCAATACTAGGATTCCAAGTCACCAAGTAAACAGACAAACATGGCTGCCAAGTATATGTTACAAAAAAAGCCAGTACTTAGACTACGAGCCAGTACCACGAGTTAAGTTAGGCTCATCATAAATTAACCTTAAAATTTTTAATATAAATAAATAATTAAAACATAAAGCTCACAAACAACATAAAACAACATCGTATATAGCTTCTAAGAAAAATACCCGAGATTATTTGAACTACCTATCTTTTTATTTACATTTCAACAAAGAAAATTAAAACAGAAAACAACAGAAAAAAAATTAGATTTAATTAGATTATAAACAAGATAAGATTATAAAACCCAAAACAGAAAAAACAACAACTGGCAATCATTTAGGAACATTTGAAACACGTTCAAGTAATCGAGTAATATCTGACTGCAATAAATACTTAGACTATAGATTCCCTAATCATGACAATTGACATTATCGTTCGTAAATTAAAATTAAAAAAAAAAATTAAATAATTACTTAAGGTATTCACAAAAACATTTCGATCGTACAACAATTTCATTCGTAAGTTGGAATTCAAAAAAATATTAAATGACATCAAAAATTAACCAAAATAAGTAATTAATTAAAACATTCACAAAGCTCATACAATTAATATATAACTTCTCAGAAAAAAAATCCCGAGATTATTTGAACTACCTTACTTATCTTTATTTTTTTACACTCCAATATATTAAAAATTAGAACAGAGAAACAACAAATGACAATCATTTAGGAACCTTTGAAACACGTTCATGTAATGGAGTACATACCTAACTGAAAAACCAATTGAATCATACCTTCACAAATAATGTTTATTGATATTCTCTTTCTTAAATTAAAATTCAATAAAATAATTAAATGACAAAAATTAACAAAAAAAAAAAAAAAAAATTTCAAAAATAAGCATTTAATTAAAACATTCACAAAACTCATAAAACAACAAATATATCACTTCTAAGAAAAAAATACCCGATATTATTTGTACTACCTTATCTATCTTTATTTATATACATTTCAAAATACTAAAAACCAAAACAGAGAAACAACAAATGGCAGTCATTTAGGCAACCTTTGAAGCACGTTCAGGTAATCGAACCTGTGCCTGACTCTCCTACAATAAAAACAAAGGTCGCCTCACATGCCTTGACCGATTGGGATAATCCATGTTCTGGTCGTGTTTACCGGATACGCCATTTCGTTCTGAAACCGGAGCACCCCCTGAAGCTCACCCCCTCGTCACGCAGCTCGTACTTCCCTGTCCGCAAAACGGTCATTGCACGTGCGGAGTGAGTTCAAAATTTTCATCACCCTAAAGCACCCGATCGCACTAGAGCAAGAGCCGAGAGAAAAGCTCTTCCTTTAACGAATCGGGGGGGGAAAAGGAAGGAAAGGGGAGGAAACCAAAATAAGGAAGAGATAAAACAAAAAAATAAAAATGAAGGAGAGGAGATGAATCTTTGCGGTGAAAATCTTAGAAAGAGAGGAGAGAACTTCTGCTGTTGCAAAAGGGCTCATTGCAGATCGGAGGCAATAAGTTCTAGTAGCTACGAGGCAGTCTCTCTTCTCTGTGCAATAATTTATCTGGTGGAGATTTAGCTCAACTAACTTGAGAAGCCATATGCTCGGTTCTCAAGAGATTCTGTCTTTTTTTCTTACTTGTGGTTTTGGCTTTTAAAGAAATTTTAATATCGCTTCTCTATCCCAACTCGCATAAAGTATGTTTTTGAAATTTTCTCTTTATTATTTCGGGTATTGATAAAAATTGTTCCATCTCCTTTCTTTCTGATTCTGACAGATATTTTAAGTGCATGTATACCAGATGGAAGTTCGTGAATCATGAAAAAAAAAAAGTTTTCAGCGCTGTTTGTAAGTTTCGGTATGAATTTAACATGTACCAAAAGGGATGCTCATAGTAAAAAGAGAAACGTTTCTGTGCAGTATAGGAAAATGTTCATTGGCTTTTGTATATATTATTTCTCACATTTTAATTTTATGTATACTGTAAGATGTTTTCTATAAAGATATGTTGTTTGTAATAAGTATATGGGATGTTTTGGAAGTAAAATTCTAGAAGAGAATAATTTAATACGTATCTTTTGAAATTTTTGTTATAGAAAGACATTTCATATAGCAAATTATTTTATATAATATGTATTATTTTACACAGAAGTTGAAAACTTGTTACCCTCGGTGCATTTTTTTTTATTATTCTGATACATCTTCTCTAAGTATTTTATATAATTATTAATTCAACAGCACTATAGTATTCATTCACTATTGATATGCCTTTTGTTGCTTTAGTTTCGTATGTAATATAATCTAATGTAATGCAATTTATTAAAAATGAACCTTTGAACCTAGGAACCTTTGAAACACGTTCAAGTAATCGAGTAATATCTAACTGCAAAATTAATTAAAACATAGCTTCACCAATAACGACAGCTGATATTTTCGTAAGTTAAAATTAAAAAAAAAAAAATTTACTAATTAATAATAATTTCAAAAATAATTAATTAATTAAAACATTCACAAAGCTCATAAAACCAACAAATATATTATTTCTGAGAAAAATACTCGAGATTATTTGAACTGCCGTACTTATCTTTTATATCTACATGTCAACAAATTAAAAACCAAACAGAAAATAAAAAATGGCAGTCATTTAAGGACCTTTGCAACATGCTCAGGATAGGGATAGGCTAACTTATTAGGAATAGGTTATGGGTTAAACTGGATTCTGAACCCCTGCAAACATCGATGGCACCTCAGGTACTCGAAGCCAAAACCTGTGATACTGAGTGCTAGCCACTCAGCTATCAGACCCCAGAAGAAGTGTAACATAATGTACATTGTATAAAGAAAAGGCTTTAAAAGAAATTGTCTTTTCTATATCAAGAAAAACTTTCAAAAAGAAGTGTAACATAATACACATTAAATAAAGAAAAGGCTTTAAATGAAACTGTCTTTTCTATATCAAGAAAGTTTCAAAGAAGTACATTTAATCATTCTCTTCTAGTATTTTACTTCAAAAACAGCCCAATATTTGTTATAAACAACATATTTTTACAGACAACGTCTTATGGTATACATAGAAATTGTAATGTATGCCATAATATATATACAAAAACAATGGTCGTTTTCTTGTACTGTACTTAAGCATTTCTCTTTTACTATATGCTCTTTACTATTTCTCTTTTACTATATTCGATTTCAGAACGAAATGGCGTGTCTGGAAAATACGACCCGAACATCGATTATCCCAATCGGTCAAACCATGTGAGGTGACCCTGTTTTGTATTTTTGATAGTCGGGCACTTGAACGTGTTTCAAAGTTTTCCTAAATGACTGCCATTTGTTGTTCCTCTGTTTTTTTAGTATGTTGAAATGTAAATAAAAAGATAAGTAAGGTTTTTCAAATAATCTCGGGTATTTTTCTTAGAAGTAATTAATATATTTGTTGTTTTGTGGGCTTTGTGAAAGTTTTAATTTATTACTTATTTCAAAATTTTTGTTTTGAATAATTTTTCATGTCATTTCATGTAATTTGTTTTTGAATTTTAACTTGCGAACGAGAATATTAATTATTATTATTGGTGAAGATAGGACCTAGTTAAATTTTTGGAGTCAGGCACAGGTTCGGTAACCTGAACGTGTTTCAATGGTTCCTAAATTGATGATCTTTACTGTTTCTGCTTTATTTTTAGTATAATCTGTTAAAATGCAAATAAGGTTAAACATTAGTAGGTAGCTATTTTAATTCAAATAACCACAGTCCTTATTCGTAGATGTATTCTTTTTCTTGTTTTTTATATATTATTTTTAATTTATTATTTGTTATTGCAAAATTTGTTAACTTTTGTTGATTTTTTGATATAAGTAATTTATTTTAAATTTTAAATTGCAAATTTGATTCTGAATTATTACAACTGGTTAAGTCATGATATGAATTAATTCTTGTATCAGTAACCGTTCAATTATATGAATGTGTTCCAGAGGATTTTAACTGAATTCTATTTGCTTATAATGTTTTATTTTTGTCATATGCATGTTCCATCGAGTGGCCTGATAGCTGTGTAACTAGCACTCTGGAGCTATGTACCTCGGGTTCAAGTTCCACGAAAGTTTTTAGAGCGTTTAGGAATTTATTTTAAGCTGTAGGTCACTGTCTAATATGACTATAGAGCGTTGGGCATATTGCTAACAACCCTACCCCGTAAAAAAAAAACCCAAACATTTGCTGTCTAGAAATCTGAGAGTAGGCAAACTGCCTTGTCCACTAACGGGGTTGTTGCGCCAATGAAGAAATGTAACATAACACATACTATATAAAGAAAAGTTTTTAAAAATAAATGTCTTTTATGTATCAAGAAACTTCAAAAAAAGCACATTTTATTATTCTCTTCTAGTATTTTACTTCCAAAACATCCCATATATATTTTATAAACAGCTTATTTTTGTAGACAACGTCTTACATAAAAACTATAATGTATGCAATAACATATACACAAAACAATGAACATTTTCCAATACTGCTCTTAAACATTTCTCTTTTACTACCTGCATCCCTTATGATACATGATAAATTCATACTGAAACTTCCAAACAGAGTTGAAAAATTTTTTTCATGATTCAAGAACTTCCATCTGGTATACATACATTTAAAATATCTATCAGAATCAAAAAAAAAAAAAAAAAGGAGACGGAACAATTTTTATCAATACAGGAAATAATAAAAAAAAAGAAGAAAATTTCGGCAACATACTTTACGTGATTTGGGATAGAGAAGTTATATTAAAATTTCCTTAAAAGCCAAAACCATAAATAAGAAAAAGGCAGGATCTCTTGAGAACCGAGCACATGGCTTCTCAACTTAGGGAAGTAAAACTTCATCAGAGGAATTACTGCACAGAGCAGAGAGAACTGCCTCGTAGCCACTAGAACTTATTGCCTACGATCTGGAATGGGCCTTTCTCGCAGCAGCAAAGTTCTCCTCTCATTCCAAGATTTTCACCGCACAGATTTATCTCTTCTCCTTTATTTTTATTTTTTTAATCTCTTCCTTATTTTGGTTCCCTTCCTTTTTTTTCTCCCGATTCATTAAAGGAAGAGCCTTTCTCTCGACTCTTGCTTTCGTACGATCAGGTGCATTAGGGTGATGAAAAAACATTAAACTTAATCGCACGTGCAATGACCGTTTTGCGGACGGGAAAGAACGCGCTGTGTGCCGAGGGGATGTGCTTCGGAGGTGGGGGCGATCCGGTTTCAGAACGAAATGGTGTGGTGTCTGGAAAATACGACCAGAACATCGATTACCCCAATCGGTCAAGGCATGTGAGGATTTTTTTATTTTTAAAGAGTCAGGCACAGGTTCGATTACCTGAAAGTGTTTCAAAGGTTCCTAAATTACTGCCATTTGTTGTTTCTCTGTTTTGGTTTTTAGTATGTTGAAATGTAAATAAACAAGTAATGTTAAAAAAAAAAAAAATTTTAAAATCAACTCCTACTGTTTTTCGGTACATTGCAGAAAGTCCTTTATAAATAATTTTCATTCAATCTTTTAAGTTTATCTGGCGCCATCTATTGGTAGATATATGCAACTTAAATCCAAAAAAACCTAAAATTAATGAATTAAATTTAATTACTGAATTAATAGTTGAAAAAACTGTATTAACATCAAGTGTCATTCAGTACAAGTTCAAAAAAAATGTATTTGAATTTGAGTGAAGAAATAACAAGTATTTTATGAAAGATTGAAAATTTGAACAAGATATATATAGGGGAGAGTGTGAGCTAACAGAAGGAATTGAAAAAAAGGTAAATAAGTTAGTTCAAATATTTTCTGGTACTTTCCTTAGGAGAAATGTATTTGTTTTATGGGTTTTGTGAATCTTTTATTTAATTAATTATTTTGAAAGTTATGTTTTTGGTTAATTTATTATGTCCTTTATTTTTTTTTGTAGTTTAACTGACGAAAGATATCAATTATCAAAATTTGGGAAGTTATGATTGAATTAATTTTTGCAGTCAGGTACTTACGCGATTACTTTAATGTGTTTCAAAGATTCCTTGATTTTTTGATAATTATTTTATTGATTTTAAATTTTAAATTGTGTAGCTAATTATCAATTATTAAAATTGGTCAAAGAGTCTAATGGCAGAGTGACTAGCAGACGGTGCCATAGGTTTCGTGTTCGTGTCCTGAGGGTCCATGGATGTTTGTAGTAATTATGAATCCCCTTTAAACCGTAGATTCTGATCTAATAAGTCTGTAGAGCGAAGGCCTGATAACTCTAGGCAGTAAAAACGAAAAAATTGTATTAAGTAAGTTTTAAAACAGTATAAAAATTGTGCATTTACAAGAAAAAATCAAATAAAATTAAGAATAAATTTTGAATGAATTGCATTACATTAGATTATATTCCATACGAAGCTAAAAACAATATAGTGCATATGAACAGTGAATGAATACTATAGTGCTTGTGAATTAATAATTATATAAAAATGTTCAGAGAAGATGCTACAGATTTCAAAAACAGCAAGGGCAACAAGTTTTCAGCTTTTGTGTAAGACAATATATATTATATAAAGAATATTTTTTTAAAAGAAATTGTCTTTTCTATATCAAGAAACTTTCAAAAGAAGCACATTTAATTATTCTCCTCAAGTATTTTACTTCCAAGACAGACCATATATTTATTATAAAAACATATCTTTGTAAACAACATCTTATATTTATACATAAAAATTATAATGTATGCAAAATGTATACCAAAAACAATAAATATTTTCCCATACTGTACTTAAATTTTTTTCTCTTTTACTATACGCGTTCCTTTTGGTACATGATAAATTCATACTGAAACTTCAAAACAGTTGAGAACTTTTTTTTTTATGATTTGAGAATTTCCTTCTTTTATACATGCACTTAAAATATCTGTCAGAATCGAAAAGAAAGGAGACGGAACAATTTTTATCAATACATGAAATAATAAAAAGCAAATTTCTTGAGACATACTTTACGTGAGTTGGGATAGAGAAGCGATATTAAAAATTTCCTTAAAAGCCAAAATCATAAGTAAAAAAAAAGGACAGAATCTCTTGAGAACCGAGCATATGGCTTCTCAACTTAAGGAGCTAAATCTCCATCAGATAAATTATTGCACAGAGCTGAGAGACTGCCTCGTAGCTACTAGAACTTAGTGCCTCCGATCTGGAATGGGCCTTTTTGTAACAGCAAAAGTTCTCCTCTCATTCTAAGATTTTCACCGCACAGATTCCTCTCCTATCCTTTATTTTTATATTTTTTTATCTCCTCCTTATTTTGGTTTCCTCCCTTTCCTTCCTTTTCCCCCCGATTCATTAAATAAGAGCTTTTTTCGCTCCACTCTTTCTGTAGTGCGTTCTTGATCTAGTGCATTAGGGTGATGAAAAAACACTGAACACAATCGCACGTGCAATGACCGTTTTGCGGATAGGGAAGAACGCGCTGTGTGACGATGGGAGAAGCTTCAGGGGGTGCTCCGGTTTCAGAACGAAATGGTGTGTCCGAAAAATACGACCAGAACATCGATTATCCCAATGGGTCAAGGCATGTGAGGAGATCCTGTTTTTATTTTAGGAGAGTTAAGCACAGGTTCGATTACCTGAACGTGTTTTAAATGTTCCCTAAATGACTGCCATTTGTTGTTTCTCTGTTTTGGTTTTTAGTATGTTGAAATGTAAATAAAAAGATAAGTAATGTAGTTCAAATAATCTCGGATATTTTTCTTAGAAGTAACATATTTGTTGTTTTATGAGATTTGTGAATGTTTTAGTTAATTACTTATTTTAAAAAATTTGCTTGGTTAATTTTCGATGCCATTTAATTTTTTTTTTTAAATTTTATCTTGCGATCAATTATTATTATTGGTGAAGTTGTGATCTAATTTAATTTTTTGTAGTTAGGTACTTATTCGATTACTTAAATGGATTTCAAAGGCTCTTAAATTAATGCCATTTACTGTTTCTGTTTAATTTTTTATATTTCGCACGTTTTATTCAAAAGTAAATAAGTTAATGTCTTATTTCATTTTTCTTATACAACTTTTATTAATTCCAAACATATATTATTTAATTAAAATCATAACCTAACTCCAAATTTACTCATAATATCATTCAAAATTCTTATTGAAATTTGAAAATTTATTGAAAAAATATAAAAGGAGTTATGATCTTATTTTTTTTTTAAATAAAATGGAATTCATATTATATGATTTATAATATCTGAATTTAAATAAAAAATATAATACACAAATTTTAATAAAATGATTAAGTAATATATTGTATTCTATTTTTTTTATAACAACTGTTATTAAATATTTTATTAGTGCTCGCCTTCATTTTTCACAATTATATTATTAAGAAATGACTTTACTTTTATTAATCAATATGTTTTATGTATTTTAATCACAGAGTCAATGAAAAATGTATAGTATTTTTTAAAAATTTTTTACAACTACATAATATTACATTTGTTTCTTAGAAGATGCCGTATTTGCGTGTTTTGATTATTGTTATTTTTGAAATTTTCGAAATACAACAAGAAAAGAAATTAATAATCATGTTTCAATTCTTAAAAAGCTGTGATATATAATTGCAGCTCAATAAAAAAAGTTAAATGAAACTATATTGAGCTATCAATAAATGTTAAATTTAATACATTCAGTTTTCATTGAAATACTAATTATAACTTCTGTAACATTAATATGTAAAAAAATAAAATAATTTTTTTCTCTTCAGAAAAAATATTATTTACTGACTCTTTACTTAATTTCAGACAAAAGTCTAAATTTATGACTCACACAGTAAAAGGTCTGTTATTACAGATTGCATTGAACTGAATTTTCTACCTTTTATTTAAAAATTTTTCTTTATTTCTAATAAAAAAATTAAAATTATAAGAAGCATATTGCATAAATAACACATCTGAATTTTACTAATTTTATTAAATAACGAACAGCTAAAAACATTTCCAGAATCAGATATTAGAAACATTGATTATCCTTCTCCATGTAATAAACATCTCTGACTGATGCCACTCCATAAAAATAATTTCAACATGATGATTTGCTACGATCAGTGTAAGACACTACAATAAAAATTCGTACAGATTCTAAAATTTCAGAATTAAAATTCCAAAAATTCAAAGAGATTCTAAATTTTCAGAATTAAAATTCCAAAAATTCAAGAGATTCTAAATTTTCAGAATTAAAATTCCAAAAATTCAAAGAGATTCTAAATTTTCAGAATTAAAATTCCAAAATTCTAAGAGATTCTAAACTTTCAGAATTAAAATTCCAAAAATTCTAAGAGATTCTAAAGTTTCAGAATTAAAATTCCAAAAATTCTAAGAGATTCTAAAGTTTCAGAATTAAAATTCCAAAAATTCTAAGAGATTCTAAAATTTCAGAATTAAAATTCAAAAAAAATTCAAAGAGATTCTAAAGTTTCAGAATTAAAATTCCAAAAAATTCAAAGAGATTCTAAAGTTTCAGAATTAAAATTCCAAAAATTCTAAGAGATTCTAAAATTTCAGAATGAAAATTCCAAAAAATTCTAAGAGATTCTAAAATTTCAGAATTAAAATTCAAAGAGAATAAAAAAAAAATTCAAAGAGATTCTAAAGTTTCAGAATTAAAATTCCAAAAAATTCTAAGAGATTCTAAAATTTCAGAATTAAAATTCCAAAAATTCTAAGAGATTCTAAAGTTTCAGAATTAAAATTCCAAAAAATTCTAAGAGATTCTAAAATTTCAGATTTTAAATTCCAAAAAAATTCAAAGAGATTCTAAAGTTTCAGAATTAAAATTCCAAAATTCAAAGAGATTCTAAAGTTTCAGAATTAAAATTCCAAAAATTCAAAGAGATTCTAAAATTTCAGAATTAAAATTCCAAAAAATTTTAAGAGATTCTAAAAATTTTAGAATTAAAATTCCAAAAAAATTCAAAGAGATTCTAAAGGTTCAAAATTAAAATTCCAAAAAATTCTAATAGATTCTAAAATTTCAGAATTAAAATTCCAAAAAAATTCTAAGAGATTCTAAAGTTTCAGAATTAAAATTCCAAAAATTCTAAGAGGATTCTAAAATTTCAGAATTAAAATTCCAAAAAAAATTCTAAGAGATTCTAAAGTTTCAGAATTAAAATTCAAAAAATTCTAAGAGAAATATTATTTTAATGATTCGATTAATAGAAAAGAAGAAGACTATAATATCATATTGTTTTAAATTATTCCTTAATAATATGATTTAAAATAACCTAAGTCATTTAAAATATTGATTTTTGAAATTTCTTGTGAACATCCGAAATTATACATATAATTGTAGATAGTTATTGGTTATTTTAGCATATCCCCACGATAATGTATTTTATGATATTTAAATTAAATTGCATTTTATTAAATAAAATAATAACACTTTATTTAACAGTAATTTAACCAAATTAAAAAAGAAAAAATGTGAAATCCCCATATATAAAACATAAATTTTAACTTTAAAAGTTGCAGTTCCTTAAAATAAATGTTGAAAAACAATAAATAAATAGATTAATACTGTATAAATTATTAAAATATTAGAATAGAAATAAATCAAAAGAAACGAAAAAATTGCAAATCTATTTCTGTAACAATAATAAATCATACAAACCTGAATTTTGTTATGACATCTTTTATACATTTTTTGATCCAATCTTGCCAAACTTATATTTATTAACTGTTTATTATCCTACATTTTTACAGAAGAAAATTTCAAACTAAGCTAAATAAAAAATCTTTTTTTTGTACCACTAAGAAATATATCGATTTACTTATTTTTTTTTATAAAAAAAGCACTTGAGTGTTTTTAAAAAATTCGTTGCAAGTAAAACAGCATTAAAAATGTTTTTTATTCTATATATGGTAGCCATTTTTTTGGACCCTACTTAGGGTATTAAATTCCCTAGAATCATGTACGAAAAAAATGTTTTTTTTTAAACTTAGTAAATTTTTTTATTTATTCTTTTTTCCTCACTGGATATTTTCATATTCTTTTTTGCGTAATAATTCGAAGACATTATGTTCGAACAACAAATAAGCGAGAGATAAATAAGTTACTCCTCGTCTTTGATAACACACGTCTTGGGACACGAGATGAATTTTTATCACACCTGACACACGCCATGATGTTGTTGGAATTTATTTCAAATTTCATTTTGTGCCGAGGCGATGCGTCTTCAAATGCATTTAAATTGGTTTTTGTAACGGCATGTAAACATTCAAGAGCAGGAACTGAGCGCAGTTTGGAACTATTAAAGAATGCAAGGAAATGGGAGGCAAAAGAACGTGCCTTAAGAATTTGATTAAATCTTGAATACATTTAAGAACGGAAGGAAGGAAGAAAAAAAGAACGAATTCTAAAGTGCTTCTTAATGAAATTTTTTGTGCTATCGAAACGTTCAATCGAAGAAGCAGTAAATTTGAACTGTCTCAAGAATCTAATGGTTTGACTTTTCGGAGTTTATAAAAAACTTGGCGTTTATGTAGTATTCTTGGCACCATTACAGAAAAGTCCTAAATTGAAAATTACGCCAAAGATTCGACATTCATATTGGAATCTGTTATGCTTCCAGAGAAATGTATTTTGAAGTATCATGTATATCAAACCATTTTCTATTTTATTATTTGACGAAATGTTTTTATTCTATTTGAAAGGATTGATATAAAAGATCAATCTGTTACTGTATGTCTGAAATTATTGCTTAACTAATATCGGCAGTCATTTGAACAGTTTTAACAAACATTTCGATAAATATATTTTTTATTCCTTAACATGAAAACTGTGTTCTTATTATAAATTAAGGTCTTTATGTCTTATCTTGTTTTCTTTTGCTAGATCCATTGTTTTCCTTCAGTTCAATATTTCAATAAATGATTCCAACACTATGATTCTATTACTGATTCTAATATTGATGATTATTCAAACATTGATTGATTGATGATTATTCAAACATTGATTGATTGATGATTCTAACATTGATTGATTGAGGATTCTAATTGATTGAATGATTCTAACACTTTGATATGTGATGGTAGGGAACAATGCTATATTTCATAAACTGTTTTCATTAACGGGTAGCTTAATAATAGAGAGTTTTTGCATACCGTATTTCGGACGTCCGTTAGCTTTTCTTCCTATCGCGCATGCTCATAGGAAACATTATTACAGATACGCATGCGCAATTTCCTATGAGCATGCGCCCTAGGGAGAAAAAAAGCTAACGGACGTCCGGAAATACGGTATGTAAAAACTTTCTAATAATTTCAACTGTTAAGACTGAAAACTTTTGATGTTTATATATATTTTAAGTTTTAAATTTATTTTAAACTTTTAAAAAATTAATGAAATGTTGTTATTTCTATTAAAAAGTAATGATGTAAAACGGCTAAAATTTAACTGTTGCATTAAAAATTGTTTGTCAACTAATATCAGCATTCATTTGACCAGTTTTAACAAAAATCTCGATAAATATTTATTTTATTCCTTAACGTAAGAAATATTTTTCTTATTGTAAAAGTAAGTTCTTTACCACTTATTCTATTTTCTGCAAGCCCCATGGTATTCTTTTTAGTTCAATGAATGATTCCAACATTATGATTCTACTGCTGATTCTATAATTGATGATGATTCTAACATTGATTGATTGAATGATTATAACACTGATGTGTGATGGATGGAGAATGAGGTGCTATTGCGTAAACTGTTTTCACTCAAGGACAATTTAATACTGGTTTTAAATTGATAATTTTTAAAAATTTCAATTGGCAAGGCTGAAAAATTTCTTGATTTTTATGTCTATATTATGTTTTAAATTTATTTTAGATTGTTAAAAATTTGACATGTTATACTATTTATATGATTGTTGTAAAAGATCAAACTTTAACTGTTAAGTCTAAAATTAATGCCTAACTAATATCAGCAGACATTTAAATAGTTTTAACAAAAAAACTGAATTCATATTAATTTTATTTCTAATATGAAAAATATGTTCTTATTATAAATTAAAGTTTCTGCTTCTTATTTTGTTTTTCTCTGCTTTGATCCATGATTTTTCTTTCAGTTTAATTATTCAATGAATGATTCTACTACTAATTTTAACACCTCAATGATGGTGGGAATGGTATGTTATTTATTCCATAAACTGTTTTTATTCGTGGACAACTTTATAATGGTTTTTAAAATGGGTACTTTTTTTTAAAAATTTCGATTGTTATCAATGAAAATTTCTTGATGTTTATGTATATTTTACGTTTTAAATTTATTTTAGATCTTTAAAAAATTGATGAAGTGTTGTTATTATATTAAAAGAGATTGTTGTAAAAGACCAATCTTAACTGTTGCGTCCAAAATTGCTGTTTAACTAATATCAGTAGTCATTTCAATAAGAAATGAGATAAATATTTATTTTATTGCCTAACTTGAAAAATACATTCTTATTAAAAACTGGGTCCTCTATCGCTTACTATTTTTATTCCGCAAATTACATGGTTTGCTTTTAATTAAACAGTTGAATAAATGATTCTGATTCTAAAGCCTCGATGAATGATGATGGCGCAGGATATTCTATTCTGGAAACTGTTTTCGCTCACCTGACAACTTGGGAACGGTATTAAGATAAATACCGTTCTGAAAAAAAATGTCAATCCTTGGTAATTGAAATATCTCCGTTTTGAATCTTCAATCGGAAGGAAAAATAAAATATGCTTTATCTACCACAGTAAGTTAACAAACTCAATTGTTGACTATATACACTCAAGAGCCAAAACATTATGACCACCTGTCAATAACGAGTTGTCCCACCTTTGGCGCGCAACACAGCTTCAACCCGCTTTGGCAGGGATTAATACCACCATTTAATACCAGTTAAATACCACTTCCACCTGATCACGTGCCTTCCACGTCATCCAGGCGAGTTCATTGCAAAATGTAGGGGTGGTCATGATGTTTTGGCTCTTGAGTGTAGAAGTTGCACAGTCATTTGATCTCGATTTATGCACATTTTACATTAATTTAAACTGTCGAAATAGAGCTTACAATCACTCATTTTATGACAGGCTTTTGAAAAGGTTTATCTCGATTTTATTTGTTGCAATGAAAGCAATTGGCTTTTAAATTGTTTGGTGACTGTGCAGCGCGGTAAGATCGCAAAAGTTATGCTGCCAAATAAAGAGTTTGTGTGATTTAAATTGAGTGATTTAACTATTGAATTTGCTAAATGAATGTGGTAGAAGAAGTCTATTTCCTTTTCCTTCAGTTTGAAGATTCAAAACTGAAATATTTATAAATTAAGAAATGAATTTTTTAAAATAAAAGAACGGCGTATTTATTTAAACTTATAGACATCAGTTTTAAATTCGCAGTTTAAATTAGACGGCTGAGAGCAGCAAACGTCAGAGAAATGTTTTTATTTCAATTTTACCAATATATTAATTCATATCTTAGATATCAAAATGTTTCAATTTATATACAATTAATTTGTTCTTTCAACTATTTTATATTTTTTATCAACAAATCGCAGTAAATAATTTTTCATCAATAAATAATGTTTTTATAATTTCAGACATTTCATCCCTAGTCATTTGCAATTGATGGGGAAAGTATATAATAGATAGTGCACTACTCTGTATACGTCACAGGGAATTGGAAATGCTATATCCTACATTAACTTTAGTGCGGTTTCAACTTAAAGGAACACACATTCCGTCTGTATTTGAAGGAAGCGATATTCTCTGCAATAGAGGGATAAAGTGGCTAAGGCAAGGGTAATGGTAGCACGCCTATTTTAAGAGCATTCATGAAGCTTTTTAAGAGATACTAAACCTCCATTTAAGAATTTATTGTTTAAAATTTAATAAAAATTATTTTCAGAAAATAAAATTAAAAAAATATTTAAAAATTAATGTTCTTCGTCTTCATTGGTACATGGTGGGTCTGCTACTGGCAGATTCCGAAACGAGATGTTTTTCTTTTTAAGGGGGTAGGTTTGTCCTAGCCCTAAGCACAACAGTCAAATTATACCAGGACCTACGGTTTAAAGGGGATTCTTAACCACTACAAACGTCTGCAGTACCGGGGGGACTCGAACCCGAAACCTGTGACACGGACCTCTAGAGCGCTAATCACTCAGCCGTCAGGCCCCATAAATAACTCTTAGTATTAGAAATGATCAGAAATTTGAAAGAAAATTGAAAATAATTTTTTTGAAAAATTAAAAAAATGGAAACATTAATTCCTTCTTAATAAAAAAGATCGATTGATGATAGGCTATATAAATAAGTTAAGTTAGAGAAACAATTAAGGATCCATTGCACATAAAATAATTACAAATTAGAAAAATTAAACTTTTAAAAATATTATCTTTTAAACACCACAATTTAAGAATCTAATTTGTGACTTCAACACTCCTGTGAGTGTTGAAATCTTATGCTTTATGTTATGTATGATTGCCTATGCTTTATGTTTTATGTATGTTATGCTTTATGTATGATTTTTAGCTGTTTCCCTCAGCGTGATATGAGCTATGAACCATTCAACCATGATCACTATATTCAATTGAAAGTACGGATTTACTGCGTTCAGTTCACATTAAGAATTTATGGTGGCAAAGGAATTTCCGTTAGCTTTCTTCTCTTATTTCAAACTGCACTAAACTTTCTCATTTCTGAAACGTGATGAATCACCAGGCCTCTTGCAAAACTTTTCATCAAAAATTAAGATCAAGAATATTCAGATTTTATAGTACACTAATCTCTAAAAGTTAGGTTGCTTGTTTTTGTAAAGTAAAAGTTAGGTAAGGGTATGCGCGTGGTCTTGATTCAATGTTGTTCGTAGATACAAACTAAATTATTTCTCAAAAATAAAAACGCCATATTTAGCTGCCATATTTATTAAAATTGCAAAGACAGCAATGCACAACTGCAACACATAACACAGACAAAATTATGTAACAAATATTTAAAAGTCATCTTAAAAGCCAGTTCGTTTGAGGGTATTCGCACCCTCGTACTCCCTGTAACTTCACGAGTGCTGTACCCTCAGTACAGCCTAGAACTCTTCACCCCACTCTGCACACACATTTTTTCTTTTTTTCCCTCTCCCATGATCGGTTCCAAAGTCTAACGGCGAAAAACCCTACTAAGTCCAAAGTCTAACGTAAGGGCCAACCTGTCCTTTGAAAGGAGGAGTTCATGGTTATAGCTTGTGGGAATGCATGGTGGTTCCTTGTTTACACTCTCCAATGAAAAGAATGAAAATAAAGCCAATAAGCATGATGTAAATGAAACATCACAAGTAACAAATAAATGAAATTAAGAAACTATATTCATCATAATTTTTTTTGAAAGAATTATATAAAATTCTTGCAGCTGTGAATATCATATTTTAAAATTTTCTGTGTTTCTAATAAATATTTAGGGATATTCAACTTCATTCACAAGGTTCTTCATTGTTATTGGGAGTGAAGAGGAAATTTGTTAATTCTATTCGTTAAAAAGCATAGAAAATCGGCTGGGTAGAAATAGGTTTAACATAATCTAATGATGCTAGATGCTTTGATATTTCTTGCAGTGTAGTCCAAAGAAAAGGTTCCAATTCAAAAAAAAAAATTAAATTTCAAGGAAAAGTGTCATAATCTTGGTCATGAATTTGAATCCCTTCTGAAGATCATTTTCTGATGCAAAAATTCGTTGATTCTTAATTGATTCATTTCTTCTTAACAAACTAAAAGAATTATTCATGTACATCAGATAATTTTATCACGATACAGACAACCATATCGGCGTACGGTGAGAAAATGGCTTGCAATTAAGGCAATCGAGGCATGTATGCAAGAAGATTAATTATGCAATTCCCACTGAAAATGTCACAGAAAAGTGATTGATTGCTTTGTACAAAAGAGCAAACTTGTACCAAAGAACAATGAAGGACTGTAATCTTCTTGCAAAGGAATCCATGATTTATTAAAATGAAGGATTCAGAAAATAAGTGTATCATTATCAAGTGGACATTGTTACATTATAGGGAGTTGAAACATTGACAGAAATATCGCTGGGTTGTAACATTAGCCTTACGCATGTCTTTTCAGAAGAATCTCTGAAAAGTGAGAGATTTTGCGTCATGATAATTTGAGATTATCTACATCAAAAATTGTTTCATTTGCTTGTAAGAGATTATACTGGGACAGTAGATTATAGCAGGGACAGCAGATTATACAGGGATAGTAGATTTCCAACAGAACTGATAATAAGGATTTCACCAAAGTTAGATACAAATATTTTGAAGAACAGATATCAAATAAAAATCTTGAACATATGTCGACAAATAATTTGAAGATAAAGCTGTTCTAATAAAGTAATAATAAGTTAATAAATACTAATAAGTTCTAGACTGTTTTTAGATACATGTGTGCTTTTGGTCCAATGCAATCAAGCGCTTTTCTGTGACTTGTTACGATTAATCTTCTTGCATACAAGTCTCGATTGTTTTAATTATGAAGCCATTTTCTCACCATAAGCCGATATGCTTTTGCCACTTATATTGCGATAAAATTGTCTGGTACATATTAGTAATTCTTTTTCTTTGTTACGAGAAAGAATCAATTAAGAGTCAATCAAAGATTTTTGCACTAGACCAGAAAATGATCTTACAGAAGGTTTATATCGTTCGTATTATTTTTCATATTTTTTTAATTTGAGCCCTGGTTTCACCTTCTATTGAGTAATTACATGATACCTTAGTAGACAGCTAGTTGTACTCAGTACATTCCTCAAAGTTTTTAAATGAACTGGAACAAGCGATGATGCTTCGTGTACTGCTTCTGCGCCTTATTCATTTATTCTGTCCTGCCGTTTAACTTACAGCATGGAAAAGTCATCCAAAGTTTCGTATGTTTAAGAAAAAGGCATATTCTTTTTAAAAATCATCTATTTAATCTATTCAGGTAATAATTTTTAAAAAATACTTGAAGCACAGTTCCAATAACACTAGTCTCTTAATTATATCTCCAAGATTGTGGATGGTGGAATTGCCTTTCTGAAAAAGTGAAACGAATTTGTTAAAATAAACCTATTTTTCACTTGAAATAATTTTAATTAAAACAAAAACATGCCCATATGTATAATGTCCTTGGAGAAGTTAGCTTTCTTTTTCAAAGCAGTTATTTCTCTCTCAAAAAATGGAATTTTATGTTAAAATACAATTGTAAATTATATGGTCCAAAAATAATATATACACAATGCAATAAATAACTATACACAAATTCAATAAATAATTGCATACTGTACAGTTGATTCAAATAAAAGTTTTTATTTTATTTGTTTGTAAGTTAGATATAAAAATTCAATTGCAAGATGTTTGCTATTTAGAAGATGAGTAATGATTATGATATACTTTGGTAATTATAAGCATATATCAAGTGAAAAACACAATATGTTTTTTATTTTACTTCTTGTGTTAGACACAACAAAAATAGGTCTATTGCAAAGAGATATTGCCCATTGTAAAGATTTATTATTTACTTAGAAGAGGAACAATGATTAGTATGCATCAACCATGACGATGAGTACTGCCAACACCACAACAATGTTGAATCTAAATGAGTGAGCTCATCATTTTTCTAAGAAATTTATTTTTCTTCCTCAAAAATGGAATTTTATGTTAAAATACATTTGTAAATTATGCATGATCCTAAAATAGTGTAAAAATGTAATAAATAATTGCATAACTTATAGTTGATTCAAATAAAATTTTTATTTAATTTTGTTTGTGTTAGATACAAAAATAGATTCATTTGCAAAAAAAATCTTGCTATTTAGAAAAAAATGAGCATTGATTATGATACACCCTTGTAATTATGAACATAAGTACTGCGAACAGCACAATGGTGATGAATCTAAATGAGTGTGTTATCACTTGAACCCTTTGGCTTGAGATAACAACCAAAAATAATTAGATAAATATGAGTATATTTTATTAATATAAATAGATTGTGTGCAAATGTTATCCTTACAGAAATAATATTTTTTTAAAAAATCTTTACAGGCAGATATTAAATTTTGCAATGCTTCTATTTTTCAATCAAATAAATGTTTCCTTAATGCAATATTTATTTTACAAAGAAAATAAAAAGGCCTTCCCAAATAGGATGAAATACTTTTTTTTTTTTAAAAGAATTGTTTAAACACATTAAGTTGAAGTGCTGTTGTTTATTGTACTGAAAATTGCTGGAAAATGTTTTATCTTTTGAAAATATAAACAAGACGTATATTTTGAAAGATTTTTATCACATTTCGAATGCAGTATATTGAGTTAAAATTATGTTTTATTAAGCACTCAAGTTTATTTTTTCTTAAAGTTTACTAGAGATCACTGTTCTATGTGTAAACATTTGTTAATATGTATCAAAACTTTTTAAATATTTTCGATAAAATCTGGAAAAAGTAAAAAGTATTAAGTAAACAGAGTAAAGTTCAGAATTATTTCTGTTTTTGTTTATTATACAAATACAAAGACAGTTTTAATATTAAAAAAAGTTATTTTAAGTAATATTTTATTTCACTTTTTTAAAAAATAAAGCCATCTACAGTTTATTAGACATTAAAGATAACTATAATAACTATTTTGTTCAAATATTTATTTTTTAGATTTTCTTAAAAAATATGAATTAACAACACTTTTTAATAAATTATTTTGATTAATTTTTACTTTTAAATCGTAAGAAAAATTTTAATCGAAAAATTAAAAAAATTAATCTCAGTGTATTGAATTTATCAAATTTTTTTTTTTAAATCAATCGAAATTCATTTAAATTGTCGATCAAGAATAACAAAATTCGTTCATATCTTAATTTAACAAAATTTCCAAATTATTATATTAAAATAACAGTTTTTACCATAAAA
The DNA here is from genome assembly GCA_021605095.1 of Caerostris extrusa. Taxonomy (NCBI): domain Eukaryota; kingdom Metazoa; phylum Arthropoda; class Arachnida; order Araneae; family Araneidae; genus Caerostris; species Caerostris extrusa. The sequence goes on along the minus strand of BPLR01006029.1, from coordinate 33,337 downwards.
ATGCTAATTTAGTTTATTGATAAGAAAAATCCAGAAATTTATATTAAGGAAAGGTAAATAAGAATAACCATTTTGAAAGAATTATTTAGTAACGATTCGATATTTACATAAACAAATCATATTTATTCATTCAAAATTATATTTTTCAAAATTAAAATACAAGCATAAAATAATAATTTTGATTGTAAATATAAAGGTATATTCAATAACGCATAAATAATTAATTCTATTTGAACATTTTTTTTAATTTTTCATCACCTAGAAAATTTTTAATTTTTCCCTCACCTAGAATTGCTGTGACGTATTTTTTCATAAAAATATAATATTCAAATTTAAAATAGACACGTCACATTTAAAAAACATGTTCCTAAAGTGTAGATGAACGTGCTAAGTAAGTACCAATGCTATATCGTATTATAAAAAATATATATTCAATTTTAAAGAATTGATAAAATTAGATAGTAACTGTGACGTATTTTTTCATTTTGTTTTTAAAATATATATATTCAAATTTAAAATATTCTGTGAATTACGTCAAAAAAATATATAAAATTTAATAGTAAAATGATAAAATTAGATAGCATATTCAATAAGGCATAAGTAATTAATTCTGTTTGAATATATTTTTAAATTTATTATCACCTAGGATAAAGGAAGACATTCCATGATAGATGAACGTGCTAAGTAAACACCAATGCTCTATCGTATTCTGTGAATTACTGTGACGTATTTTTTCATACAAAAATATTTTTATGAAATTTAAAACGCAAACATAAAATGATAATATTTGATAGAAAACATAAAGGCATAATCAATAATGCCAAAATAATTAATTCTATTTGAATATTTTGTTTTTAATTTATAATAAAAGAAGACATTCCAAATTGTTCTGGAAGTGATAGATGAACGTGCTAAGTAAACAAAATATGATAAGAAATAAATAAATGATGAATAAAGAAGAAATAAATAATGTTTTGATAAGAAAAATCCAGAAATTTATATTAAGAAAAGATAAATAAGAATAACCATTTTGAAATAATTATTTAGTAACGATTCCATATTTACATAAACAAATCACATTTATTCATTCAAATTATATTTTCGAAATTAAAATACAAATATCAAGTGATAGTATTTGATAGTAAACATAAAAGGCCCATTCAATTACGCATAAAATGATTAATTCTATTTGAACATTTTGTTTTTAAATTATCATCACCTAGAATAAATGAAGACATTCCAGAATGTTCTGGAAATGATAGATGAACGTGCTAAGTAAACAAAAATATGTTTTCAAATTTAAAATTCAAACATGAAATGATAGTATTTGATAGTAAACATAAAGTTGCATAACGCATAAATAATTTCAATAACGCATAAATAATTTCAACAATTCATAAATAATTAATTCTATTTGGACATTTTGTTGGGTTTTGTTTTTAATTTATCATCACCTAGAATAAATGAAGACATCCCAGAATGTCCCGGAAGTGATAGATGAACGTGCTAAGTAAACACCAATGCTATATCGTATTCCGTGAATTGCTGTGACAGAAACTAAGTGAAGTCGGTGATAAATTTGGTCACTTCGGTGAGATTGGCGACATTGATGACTTATGTGGCGACGTCGGCGAGAGAATGGTGGCGTAAAAGTGCAAGGGTGAATCATTGGGAGAGAAGAAAGTCTTTCGGCTGTATAAATTATTTAAGAGACTCTATCTAATCATGCAGAATTAACTAAGCTTAAGATTACTTATTTAAAAGAATGAATAAAGAAAAGAAACTAAAAAGTAAAAAGCTTTTGTGAAAAAGAATTTAAATATTTTTAGATCTTGATTGTATAAAACAAATCTAAGAATTAATTTATTTTTGTATTTCTTATGAATTAAATATTGTATTATTAAAAAATACAAATCATTTCTATGAATATATTATAATTTACTTGCTTTGTTAAAAAAGCCAATTATTTCTAATTAAATGAAATTACAATTTTTATTAAGAATTTATGGTGAATAAAAATTGCTTATATTTAGATAACAAAGTGTGTTGTTATTATTTTAATTGTTTTAGTTTTCCTTGTTGTTTATTGTTTATTGGTTCTATTTTTGTTTTTCTTGTTAGCCTTTCTTAACTATTCAATTACATGAAATTATTTAATTTATTAAACTAACAACTTATTAGTTAAGGATTTCATCATTACTAATATAAAATTAAAGGTGTTTTGGTTTTAAATATCTATAATATTATCTTATATAAATTGAAATGGAATTAGTTGCCTTATAAAATATAAATTTATAAAAATTTAATAATACAAGTCAAAGTTAAAGCTTTTGAAATGAATTCAAATGATATTTAGAAGACATACCTTTATGTAGCAAGATGCTCAATATTTTATTAGTTTCCTAATTTAGTTTCATATTTTAGGATTTCTATATTATTTGTTTTCAGTGGTTATTTTGAATATAATGTGATCCTTAGTATCACTATTAATTTAAATTTTATATATTTATTTTTAATAAATTTTATTAATTTCATTAATTTATTAATTTCATATTTTATGATTCCTATATTACGCATTTACAGTGGTTATTTTGAGCATAGTGCGGGATCCTTAGAGCCACTCTTAGGAAAACAGTAGCTGTTGTTAGATATTTGCAACTGTTCTAAGGTTTATTTATTGTTTTTCTTACAACAGTTTTATGTGTTATTATTCGATAACTCCTGTATCGAATTCTTTTTAAATAAAAATAAGTAAATAAATATAAAAAGCAAAAAAGGCATAGTCCTCTGATCTGCGCCGTCGTCTTAATGTGTGAAAATATGAGAAACAGATTTTCAGTGAAAGCGTGATTACAGTTAAGGAGTACAGGATAAAACAATGAAAATAAAATAAAATAAAGTAACAAACGCAACAAATAAAACAAGGAATAAATAGTGCGGATATTTATTGAAACATTATATTAGTGTTTGCCGCTCGAATCTTGTGCATATGAGGGATAAACAGACAGAACAGTTTAAAGACGACTCCAAATCACTAATAAGCCTCCATGCCACAGCCAGGATTCGAACTTGATGTCTGTGATTCCAAAGGCCAGAGTGCAACAAAAGCTGGCTCCTCTCCCTCAATTTATGAGTAGACTACTCATGGGATGCCCATCCCGCACTGCAGGACACTGAAGGGGAGGGGAGCTTTTGGGATGTTCAGCCTCTTGCCTCGTTAATCGGACTACCTGGTGAGAGTTTTCCGGGTTTCTCCCATGTGATAGGCAAATGAGGGGGGGGCCTTTAAAAGTCCTCCTGGATGGCCCTACTCTCCTTCTTCAAATGACATGGAGCCAAGTCAGACTTCTACCTACGAGTTCTCCATCACAACAGAAGTTGACCTCTCCTTTCATGAGACCACACGGCTCTTGAACTTGATCTAGATGTTGTTGTCTATCATATGGGATAAAAAACAACAGCAAGAAAAAAAATCAGATGCCCTTTCAAATATTTTTCAGGAATATCTATCGCAAAACTATATTTTAAAGAAGCCGTATGCTTTTCTCTTTTACATTGAGAAAGTGATAATTTTTAGCTCCCTATTATTATCTAAAAGTCTCTAAAAATATTATAGAAGAAATCAAGAATAATATCAGATATCCTTGATTTTTAATGTTATCCAAATAATCAAAAGGATGGAATTAATTTTTCTAACAACTGAAGATGGATAGTGTGTTTAAATTTTCATCATCAATCCTGAAATGTTTTTGTTTAGGTTGTAATTAGCCTTTTACCATAGTCTGTAATATGATCAGAATTAATTAAAAACCTTAACTTTCCTTTTTAACTTAGATATCCTGATAAATATTTTATTCGTGTTTTTATTTTTTATTTTTATACTAATTATAACTTTACCCGTCGGTAAATATGATACCTAATTTTGTACATATTTTGCCGGGAATGAAGATAGTTTGTGTGAAGTGGTAGTCTAGACAGTTTCTAGACTATCGTGAAGGACGTAATATAAAAACAAAGCGTATTCATTTGTTCAAATAAACATTGAAAATCAGTTAAACTCCAAATAATAATAATTATTTGGAAAATTATTGTCTGAATAAAAATTATTTTTAAAAATAATAGAGTAAATGTTCTTGAAGTAGAAGTTTCGAAGAATGGATTTTTCTCACTCCTCTATATATTAAAAGTTTCGTTCTGAAAATTTGTTGTAAATACTTTTAATTTTGATTAGCTGGCATTTTTTTAAAAAATTATCAAATTCGTTTATAAACTATTTACTGCAAAAAAACCCCCTCCTTTTGTATCATAATTGTACACAATATTAAGCAAAAGACTAAAATTGGCAAAAAAATTAAATTAAGATGAAAAAATTGGTGATGCATTCCCAAATTATTCGGGTAGCTGCTGGAAAAAAGAAACTGGGTGGAAAGCTTTGGAAATTACAAGAACTTTTTTTAAACGCTCTCAATTTACATTCATGAAATTTATAAATATGATTAAACAGGAGAAATAGTTGTTGAGCTTGTGTCTTTGGGAAGTGAATTTGGTAATAATTATTATTCCTTGTAACTGTGCTTCCTCATGCGCCAAGACAAGAGCGTCCCCTATGGTGTTCAGGAGAAATGGTCAGTAGGCCTCGAGACTCTCACCTGAGAAGCATAGTGCAACCTGTGCTCACGCTGAGTAAAGTTTAGTTTATAGTCTCTCATACCGAGGGGAAATATATTTAGCGCATCCTCCGCGTAGCAGAGTATCTGGGTTTCGGCTTAGAAGTGGAATCCTTCCACGAATGTATAATTATCTTTGAAATAAATGAGTGATAATATTAATTTAATGAGTGATAAATATTGCATGTCTCTAAATGAATATGTGTGGTGTTTGTTCTTGTGTAAATAAAGCAGTGATTTCTCAAACCTGTGCCTCAAGTATCTCGAACCAACCACACAAAGTTACAATCAAACTGAGCGTCTGCTGCGAAACGTTTAGTTTAAAGTCTTTCCTACCAAGAGGAAATATATTTAGTGCATCCTTGCACTAGTTAGCCTACAGACTCTACAGACCCTTCTTGAGAGGAAGTCTATTTCGCGCTGGCCTGAATATCGGGTTTTCAGCTTAGAAGTAGAATTCTTCCCCGAGTCTATAATTATGTCTTTAAATGTGTTAAATATTATGTGTCTTAAAGACACGTGTGTGATGATTGTGAGTGTGTCAATAAAGTTGTGAGTTCTCAAACTTGCGCCTCAAATATCTCAACCAACCACACCCAGTTACAATAGGTTGTCCAACTTGTACACTCATTACAGCATTATAAATATAGGATTTTCTCACCTTTTCTGTGAATTGACACTTTTAGAATATATAAATTATAATCTATAAATGGCACTAAAAAGTAACTTTCTTCTTGAGGGATCATTATTGCTGAAACTTTAGAACACTTGATTTAAAAATTTTTAAATCATGTATAAGTTTTGTTAGTATCATTACAATGCAAAGTAAATGAAAATCAAGTTGAAATAAAAATTATTTTTTTTATAAAAATTATATTCTTAATTTAACAGTAAGTTGTAATTTGTTTTTTATTCTAACATGTTATATTCTCCCTCGCTTACTTTGCTTATAATATTTTAAACATCATTGAAAAATTAAAAACTAGGCTTAAGATTTTAGTGAAATGTGTGCTAAGAAAGGTTTAGTTTAAAAAGTACCTCCACCCGAGAGGAAATATATTTAGTGCATCTCTGTACAAGTTGACCTACAGACTCTCACCCGGAGAGGAAATATATTTCGCGCATTCCGCGCGTACCTCAGTATTGGTCTTCCTATCTTAATTCTTCCATGAATCTATAATTATATATCTCTAATTGCATATGTGTGGTGTTTGTGCGCAAGCAAACAGCGCAGTGAGTTCTCCAACCTATACCTCCAGTATCTCAAGCCAACCACACCAGGTTACAATTGGATTGCATGACTAGCACACTACATGCTTTTATTTTTATTTTTTATTTGACCTGTATAGATTTCATGCATTCTGTACATCTCTCAAGGGCTTGATAAATGAATTAATACAACACTATTTTGAAAAGAATCGTTATATTTGACAAAAACGCCTAAGCCCAGAAAAAATAACGGAAATCAGTAGAATTTGAAATAATTTGAAGATTCTCGACTAATTTCTTAACTGGAAAAAAATGGTCTTCTTTAATTCAATTTTTTTTTGTCTGACTGGAACAAAAGTATATCCTACTCGATGATAAAAAAAGAGCAAAAGTTAAATGGGAAGGCCAAATGCCGAAACCCATTTCTTTTCCTGGAAAGTTCCAGATTCTTATTTTCAATCACTACATCACAGGTCCATTCGTTCTTCAAGAATTCCTTACATAAAAGTTTTCCGTAAAGGCTGTTGAAGCGCAACACACACAGGTAAAAAGAAAAGTAATAAAAATAGCACCCCTCCACTCAGGTAATAAGAATTTTTATCTACTTTTCTTCTTCTAAAGTACATTTTTCAGAAGTTACCGGCGAGCCACTCAATTGAGAATTCGAATTAAAAAAAAAAAAAAAAAGAAACTAAACGTACGATGAAACCGAAATGGAAAACCCATTTAATTATAGAAATCTTTTCTTAAGTAGGGGAAAAGCGAACGAATCTCCAATCAAGCATTATATCTCCATCCCCCCCTCCATCCTCCATTGGGAGGCAGTTTTAAAACTGCTATGCTGTCTTAATTTGCGGAAAACGATTCTTTGTTTTAAAAATGCCTCTTCATCAGTGGCAACAGCACAACCTCTGATCACGTGTTTTAGAAAGATTTTTCCGTTCGGTGCCATGTTTGCGTTTTACTCATAATGAAAACTCGAAGCATAAAAGTGGAATTGAGTTGGAGCCAGGAGTGGCTATTGAATGGTACTCCTGCAGGGATATTTGCGTATTCCAGAACTTAAGCAGAAGTGAAGTGAAGCGAGTTAATGACGAAATGAATGTTATAAAGGCATAGATTTTGAATGCGAGGCTTTGATGTCAAAAAGTGTTTACTCTGGGAAGGGGGGGGCGTTGGCCTTTATAGAAAGTTTGCATTAAATACTACACCGGTTACTTATAACGGAAACAGATTTAATTTGATTTCCCTTTGCCCAGCCGAATGTGCCTCCATTGACTGTTGAGAAACATGATAGTGTGATTAAAAAGAACTTCCATAAAACTGGAGACAAATTCGATGTCAGTGATAATGCAAATTGATAAACACAGACGGGAGAAATTTCCGAGATTAAATATTAGGGTATGTTTACCCACATTTCAAGAATATCGACCCGATGGAATGAGAAAAGAATAGGTGGGTCGCATAGAAACATAAATTAAAATAGAAGCACTTAATATGCTGCTTTAATTAATTAATTTATATTATGCATTTCTTTTGAAGGAAGCAAATTTAATAATTCTAACAGTCAAACAGTGTTAATTAATGAATGATGGTTTCATAAGGTAAAAAATTGAAAATCACAATCTATATCTCTTAATAGAAATATATATATATATATATATATATATAGACACATTTTCATTAAAATCGTCATTTAAATACAAAAGATGGTTGTAAATTAGACCTTAAGTTTTTCAATTCCTACCATTAGTTCACATGTTCCCTATATATATCTTGTTCAAATTTTCAATCGTTCATAAAATACTTTTTATTCATCCACTCAAGTTCAAATACATTTTTAAATTGTAGTGGAGGACACTTGTTGTTAATACATTTTTCAAATATTAATTCATTAATTCATCATAATAGCCGAGTGACTAGCTCTGGCTGATACAGGTTTCAGGTTCGAGTCCCAGCGGTGTCATGGGTGTTTGTGGATCGGAATCCACTTTAAATCTCTGGTTCCGATCTAATATGAGCGTTGTCTTGAGGTTTAGTCAGTATTTAGCCTTAGTGCTTCCTCGCTAAAAGTGAAGCTGCATAATACCATTAGTCCTGGACGTCACCTGCGACGGGGCCACTTGAATCTGGAGTATGCTTTCCTGCACCAGAGGGAATAGTAACAACGGCAACATCCTTTTTTTTTTTTTTTACCTGTATAGCTTTCATGCATTCTGTTCATTTTCAGGAGTTCGGTAAATGAATTAGTGCAATGCTTTTTTTTTTTTTGAAAAAGAATCGTTATATTTGGCAAAAAAATCTTAAATCCAGAAAAAATAACGGAAGTCCGGAAGAATTTGAAATAATTTAAAAATAATAAAAATTAAGAAGATTCCCGTCAATTTTCTTAACTGGAAAAAAAAAAGACATTCTTTTAATAAAATTTTTTTGTCTGACTGAAACAAAAGTATATCTTACTTGATGATAAAAAAGAGCAAAAGCTAAATGTGAAGGCCAAATGCCGAATCCCATTTCTTTTCCTGAAAAGTTCTTGGTTCTTATTTTCAATCACTACATCATAGGTCCATTCGTTCTTCAAGAATTCTTACATAAAAGTTTTCCGTAAAGGCTGTTAACACACACACAGATAAAAAAAATACAGCACCCCCTCCACTCAGGTAATGAGAATTTTTATCTACTTTTTAAAGTACATTTTTCGAAGTTACCGCAAGCCTCTCAGTTGAGAATTCAGAATAAAAAAAAAAAAGAAAGAAACTAAACGTGCGATGAAAACCGAAATGGAAAACCCATTTAATTATAGAAATCTTTTCTAAAGTAGGGGAAAAAGAGAATGAATATCCAATCAAGCATTCTATCGCCATCCCCCTTCACGCCTTCTCTTGGGAGGCACTTTTAAGAACTGCTTATGCTGTCTTAATTTACGGGAAAACGATTCTTTTTGTTTTAAAATGCCTCTTCATCAGTGGCAACAGCACAACCTCTGATCACGTGTTTTCGAAAGATTTTCCGTTCGGTGCCATGTTTGCGTTTTACTTATAATGAAAACTCGAAGCATAAAAGGAGTGGTGTTGAGTTGGAGCCAGGAGAGGCTATTGAATGGGTACTCCTGCAGGGATATTTGCGTATTCCAGGACTGAAGCAGAAGTGAAGTGAAGTCAGTTAATGACGAAATGAATGTTAGAAAGACAAGATTTTCAATGCGTGGCTTTGATGTCAAAAGTGTTTACTCTGGGGATGGCCTTTTATAGAAAGTTTGTATTAAAAACTACACCGGTTACTTATAACGGAAACGGATTTAATTTTATTTCCTTTCCCCAGTCGTATGTGCCTCCGTTTACTGCAGAGAACATCATTAGTCTGATTAAAAGAACTTCCATAAAAACTGGAGACAAATTCGATGTCAGTGATAATGCAAATTGATAAACACACAGACGGGACAAATTTCCGAGATTAAATATTAGGGTATGTTTACTCCACATTTCAAGAATATCGACCTGGTGGTGAGAAAAGAATAGGAAGGCATCGCTTAGGAGCATAAATTAAAATAGAAAGCCCTTAATATGCTACATTAATTAATTAATATTATGCATTTCTTTTGAGGAAAGCAAATTTGATAATTCGAAATGTCAAACAGTATTAATTAATGAATAATGACTTCATAAGGTAAAAATGAAAATTACAATCTATATCTCTTAATTGATATATATATATATATATGAAGGCAAATTTTTCATTCAAATCTTCATTTAAATATATAAATTGTTTGTAAATTAGACATTTAACTTTTTTTCAATTCCTACTATTAGTTTACACTCACTATATATATTTATAAGTCTTGTTCAAATATTCAATCTTTCATAGAATACTTTTATTCATCCACCCAAGTTCGAATACATTTTTTTTAAAATTGTAGTGGAGGACACTTGTTGTAAATACATTTTTTTCAAATATTAATTCATTAATTCATGATAATAGCCAAGTGACTAGCTCTGGGTGATACAGGTTTCAGGTTCGAGTCCCAGCGGTGCCATGGGTGTTTGTAATGGATCGAAATCCACTTTAAATCGCAGGTTCCGATCTAATATGAGCCTTGTCTTGAGGTTTAGTCAGTATTTAGCCTTAGTGCTTCCTCGCTAAAATGAAGCTGCATAATACCATTAGTCCTGGACGTCATCTGCGACGTGGCCACTTGAATCTGGAGTATGCTTTCCTGCACCAGAGGGAATAGTAACAACGGCAACATCCTTTATTGTATTTGACCTGTATAGCTTTCATGCATTCTGTTCATTTTTCAGGAGTTCGGTAAATGAATTAGTGCAATACTTTTTTGAAAAGAATAGTTATATTTGACAAAAAATCTTTAACCCAGAAAAATAACGGAAATCCGGCAGAACTTGAAATAATTTAAAAATAATAAAAATTAGAAGATTCCCCGACAAATTTCTTAACTGGAAAAAAAAAGACATTCTTTAATTCAATTTTTTTTTGTCTGACTGAAACAAAAGTATATCTTTACTCCATGATAAAAAAAAAAAGAGCAAAAGTTAAATGTGAAGGCCAAATGCCGAAACCCATTTCTTTTCCTGAAAAGTTCTTGATTCTTATTTTCAATCACTACATCACAGGTCCATTCGTTCTTCAAGAATTCCTTACATAAAAGTTTTCCGTAAAGGCTGTTGAAGCGCAGCACACACAGACAAAAAAAAAAAAAAAAAAAAAGAAAACAGCACCCCCTCCACTTAGGTAATGAGAATTTTTATCTACTTTTTCTTCCTCTAAAGTACATTTTTCGAAGTTACCGGCGAGCCTCTCAATTGAGAATTCGAATAAAAGAAAAAGAAAGAAGAAGAAAATAAACGTGCGACGAAAACCGAAATGGAAAATCCTTTTAATTATAGAAATATTTTCTAAAGTAGGGAGAAAAGCGAACGAATCTCCAATCAATCATTTTATCCCCCTTCCCCACTTTTTCTCTTGGGAGGCAGTTTTAGAACAGCCATGCTGTCTTAATTTGCGGAAAACGATTCTTTGTTTTAAAATGCCTCTTCATCAGTGGCAACAGCAACCTCTGATCACGTGTTTTCGAAAGATTTTCCGTTCGGTGCCATGTTTGCGTTTTACTTATAATGAAAACTCGAAGCATAAAACGAGTGGAGTTGAGTTGGAGCAAGGAGTGGCTATTGAATGGGTACTCCTGCAGGGATATTTCCGTATTCCAGGACTGAAGCAGAAGTGAAGTGAAGCGAGTTAATGGCGAAATGAATGTTGGAAAGGCAAGATTTTGAATGCGATGCTTTGATGTCAAAAGTGTTTTCTCTGGGGGGATGGCCTTTTATAGAAAGTTTGCATTAAATACTACACCTGTTACATATAACGGAAACGGATTTAATTTGATTTCTCTATCCCCAGTCGCATGTGCCTCCATTTACTGCAGAGAACATCACTAGTCTGATTAAAGAACTTCCATAAAACAAGAGACGAATTCGATGTAAGTGATAATGCAAATTGATAAACACAGACTGGAAAAATTTCCGAGATTAAATATTAGGGTATGTTTACCCCCATTTCAGAATATCGACCTGGTGGAATGAGAAAAGAGTAGTAGGGCATCGTATAGAAGCATAAATTTAAAATAGAAGTACTTAATATGATACATTAATTAATTAATATTATGCATTTCTTTTTGAGGGAAGCAAATTTGATAATTCTAAGCATCAAACAGTATTAATTAATGAGTAATGACTTCACAAGGAAAAATAAAAATCACAATCTATATCTCTTAATTAATATCTATTTTTATATATTAAATATGAGCACATGTTTCAGTTAAATCATCATTTAAATACAAAAAATGTTTGTATATAAATTAAGCATACTAGCGCGTACCTGAGTATCGGATTTTGGGTTTAGAAGTGGAATCCTTAAACGAATCTATAATTATAATAAAAGTATGTTAAATAGTTAAAGTTATTTATATATGTTATAGTTAAATATGATAGTTATATAAGTTATAGTTAAATATGTTGTTAAATATATTAAATCTTTCAATATATTGAATAGTGTCTTGCTTTAATTGTACATGTGTGGGGTTTGTGAGTGTAAATAAAGTTGTGAGTTTTTCAAACCCTGTTCCTCAAGTATCTCAACCCAACCACACCCTGTTACAATCGCATTGCCTAACCTGCAAACTACATCATTTTATTTTATTTTTTTTTTATTTAACCTGCATAGCTTTCATGCATTCTGTTTATTTCTCAAGGGATTGATAAATGAATTAAAGCAACACTATTTTATAAAAATAATTGTCATATTTGATAAAAACACCTATATCCAGAAAATAACGGAAATCCAGTAGAATTTGAAATAATTTAAAAACAATAAAAATTAAGAAGATTACAGACAAATTTCTTAACTGGAAAAAAAGGCATTATTTAATTCAATTTTTTTGTCTGACTGAAACAAAAGTATATCTTACTCGATGAAAAAAAAAAAAAAAAAGAAAGAGCAAAAGTTAAATGGGAAGGCCAAATGCCGAAACCCATTTCTTTTCCTCGAAAGTTCTTGATTCTTATTTTCAATCACTACATCACAGGTCCATTCGTTCTTCAAGAATTCCTTACATAAAAGTTTTCCGTAAAGGCTGTTGAAGCGCAACACACACACATAAAAAAAAAAAAAGAAAAAAAAGATAGCACCCCCTCCACACAGGTAACGAGAATTTTTATCTACTTTTCTTCTTCTAAAGTACATTTTTCGAAGTTACCGGCGAATCTCTCAATTGAGAATTCGAATAAAAACGAAAAAAGAAAAAGAAACTAAACGTGCGATGAAAACCGAAATGGAAAACCCATTTAATTATAGAAATCTTTTCTAAAGTAGGGGAAAAAGCGAACGAATCTCAATCAAGCATTCTCTTTCTCCATCCCCCCTTCACCCCCTTCTCTTGGGAGGCAGTTTTAGAACAAGTTTATGCTGTCTTAATTAGCGGAAAACGATTCTTTGTTTTAAAATGCCTCTTCATCAGTGGCAACAGCACAAACTCTGATCACGTGTTTTCGAAAAGATTTCGTTCGGAGCCATGTTTGCGTTTTACTTATAATGAAAACTCGAAGCATAAAAGGAGTGGAGTTGAGCGCTGCAGCCAGGAGTGGCTATTGAATGGGTACTAATGCAGGGGATATTTGCGTATTCCAGAACTGAAGTGAAGCGAGTTAATGACGAAATGAATGTTAGAAAGACAAGATTTTCAATGCGAGGCTTTGATGTCAAAAGTGTTTACTCTGGGGGGATGGCCTTTTATAGAAAGTTTGTATTAAATACTACACCGGTTACTTAAAACGGATACGGATTTAATTTGATTTCCTTTCCCCAGTCGTATGTGCCTCCGTTTACTGCAGGGAACATCATTAGTGTGATTAAAAGAACTTCCATAAAACTGGAGACATATTCGATGTCAGTGATAATGCAAATTGATAAACACAGACGGGACAAATTTCCGAGATTAAATATTAGGGTATGTTTACTCACATTTCAAGAATATTGACCTGGTGGAATGAGAAAAGAATAGGAAGGCGTCGCATGGGAGCATAAATTAAAATAGAAGCACTTAATATGCTACATTAATTAATTAATATTATGCATTTCTTTTGAGGAAAGCAAATTTGATAATTCGAAATGTCAAACAGTATTAATTAATGAGTAATGGGCTTCAAAAGGAAAAAAATGAAATTCACAATTTATATCTCTTAATTAAAATACAAATGAAAGTTTTTTATTCAAACCTTGATTTAAATATATAAGTTGTTTGTAAATTAGACATTTAACTTTTTCAATTCCTACTATTAGTTTACACTCTCTCTATATATATTTATAAGTCTTGTTCAAATATTCAATCGTTCATAAAATACTTTTTATTCATCTACTCAAGTTCAAACACATTTTTTTTTAAATTTGTTGTGGATGACACTTGATGTTAATACATTTTTTTTCAAATATTAATTCATTAATTCATGATAATAGCCAGTGACTAGCTCTGGGTGATGCAGGTTTCAGGTTCGAGTCCCAGCGGTGCCATGGGTGTTTGTAATGGATCGGAATCCACTTTAAATCGCAGGTTCCGATCTAATATGAGCGTTGTCTTGAGGTTTAGTAAGTCTTCAGCCTTCGTGCTTCCTCGCTAAAAGTGAAGCTGCATAATACCATTAGTCCTGGACGTCAGCTGAGACGGGGCCACTTGAATCTGGTGTAGGCTTTCCTGCACCAGAGGGAATAGTGTAACAACGGCAACATCCTTTTATTTTTATTTGACCTGTATAGCTTTCATGCATTCTGTTCATTTTTTAGGAGTTCGGTAAATGAATTAATGCAATACTTTTGAAAAGAATCGTTATATTTGACAAAAAATCTTAAACCCAGAAAAAATAACGGAAATCAGTAGAATTTCAAATAATTTAAAAATAATAAAAATTAAGAAGATTTCGGACAAATTTCTTAACTGGTAAAAAGAGACACTCTTTGATTAAATTTTTTTTGTCTGACTGAAACAAAAGTATATCTTACTCGATGATAACAAAAAAAAAAAGGAGCAAAAGCTAAATGTGAAGGCCAAAATGCCGAAACCCATTTCTTTTCCTGGAAAGTTCTTGATTCTTATTTTCAGTCACTACATCACGGGTCCATTCGTTCTTCAAGAATTCCTTATATAAAAGTTTTCCGTAAAGGCTGTTGAAGCGCAACACATACAGAAAAAAAAAAAAAAAAAAAAGAAGAAAATAGCACCTCCTCCTCCACTCAGGTAATGAGAGTTTTTATCTACTTTTTCTTCTTTAAAAAGTAAATTTTTCGAAGTTTCCGGCGAGCCTCTCAATTGAGAATTCGAATAAAAAGAAAAAGAAAGAAACTAAACGTGCGATGAAAACCGGAATGGAAAACCCATTTAATTATAGAAATCTTTTCTAAAGTAGGGAAAAGCGACCGAATCTCAATCTAGCATTCTATCTCCCACCCTCCCACCCCTTCTCTTGGCAGGCAGTTCTAGAACAGCCATGCTGTCTTAATTTGCGGAAAACGATTCTTTGTTTTAAAATGCCTCTTCATCAGTGGCAACAGCAACGTCTGATCACGTGTTTTCGAAATATTTTTCCGTTCGGTGCCATGTTTGCGTTTTACTCATAATGAAAACTCGAAGCATAAAAGTGGAATGAGTTGGAGCCAGGAGTGGCTATTGAATGGGTACTCCTGCAGGGATATTTGCGTATTCAGAACTGAAGCAGAAGTGAAGTGTAGCGAGTTAATGACAGAATGAATGTTGGAAGGCAAGATTTTGAATGCGAGGCTTTGATGTCAAAAGTGTTTACTCTGGGGGAATGGCCTTTTATAGAAAGTTTGTATTAAATACTACACCGGTTACTTATAACGGAAACGGATTTAATTTGATTTCCCTTTCCCCAGCCGAATGTGCCTCCGTTTACTGCAGAGAACATCATTAGTGGAATTAAAAAAAACTTCCATAAAACTGGAGACAAATTCGATGTCAGTGATAATGCAAATTGATAAACGCAGACGGGAGAAATTTCCGAGATTAAATATTGGGGTATGTTTGCCCATTTCAAGAATATCGACCTGGTGGAAGGAGGAAAGAATAGGAGGGGCATCGCATAGACGCATAAATTAAAATGAAATCACTTAATATGTTACATTAATTAATTAATATTATGCATTTCTTTTAAGGGAAGCAAATTTTATAATTCTAAATATCAAACAGTATTAATTAATGAGTAATGGCTTCAAAGGAAAAAAATGAAATTCACAATTTATATCTCTTAATTAAAATACAAATGCAAGTTTTTTTATTCAAATCTTTATTTAAATACAAACGTTTGATTTGTCGCTCTACGGTAATCTTGTGCGCATGAGAGCTAAACAGACCGGGAGCTACAATTTAAAATGATCTCTGAACCACTAACAAACATCCATGCCACCTACATGATTCGAACCTGAAACTTGCGTTATCTAATGCCAGGCACTAGCCACTTAACCAGGCCGCCATTTAAATACTAAAGATGTTTGTGAAACAGACATTTACCCTTTTGTGTCACTTTTTAAATGTAATTTTTTTTTGTTATGCATTTCTTTCGAGGGGAAGCAAATTTGATAATTCTAAAATCAACAATATTAATTATTGAGTAATGGTTTCACAAGGGAAAAAAAAGAAAACCACAATTTATATATCTCAATTAAAATATATAAATATGAAGGCAAAATGTTTCATCCAAATCTTCATTTAAATTCAAAAGATGTTTGCAAAATAGACATTTACCTTTTTTGGTTTCATTTTTTAAATGTAGTTTTTTATCTTATCATGTTGTATAAGAAAAATCACTATTTTGCTTTTTACAAAAAAAACACAGAATTTTGATTTGAAAAATAAGAAATTTGGTTGCGATTAATTAATTTGTTAATACAATAATTTCCAAAATATTACGTAAAATATTTTTCTCTCTAAAAACCTACCTTTAAGAAAATCCATCAGAGGTTGGGTAGCTCCCCTCACTTCTTCTTGGGTAGACATTTTCTCCGTCCATGATCGATCACCAAACATGATGCAACAACTCATGGCGTAAACCCTATTCCAACTGTAATTGTTTCGACCTGTGATGGTCGCACAGGCAATCGCTAATTTCATGAGATCTCATAACACTGAATATCTGCTATCAGATTTGAGTGAATGTTCTTATTAGTACAAAACACTAATTCCATGTAATATAAGTATCCACAATACTGCATGTAAGCTGTCAAATTTGAGTGATAGGTTGTTGTTATGTACTTGTTAAAGAATATACATTTCTCTCATCTGTGATGAAATGCTATACAATATGTATATATATAAAATTATATTCAAAATAAATCGTTTATTATCTGAATTTAATTTTTGTATTAATTCTCAAATAAATGAACTTTTATGTGTTTCAGTTTTCATCATATTTGATTTTGGGCATACAGTTTCTTTTGTAGATTAATTTCTCGCATTTCTTTAAGTAAATTTTCTGCTTATTGTTATAATGAAAAATGTAAAAAGAAATATCAACTAGGAAAGCCCATATTATGTGTGCAAAAAATGTTTACTGTCATCCAGTCATAATTGAAGGAAAATGTTTCTTAAATCCTTAATTTCATCCGATTTTTAGATTTCTTACATAACTTGAACATAAAATTACGTACAATTCATCGATGCATTATCTAAAGCCCGTGAAAAAACTGCTTTATAAAAATTCTTTTCACACGAGAGAATCCAATTACAGTTTTTAAAAATTTATGCTCTCTATTTCAGAACCGAACTTAAAAATGACCTAAGGCGATGATAATGAAGATATCATTAAAGAATGCACTTTCAAAATATTTGTGTTATTTCTTCAATAAGGCTGTTAAATAATTTTTCTTTCCGAAGAAAAAGTTCTGTTTGAGTTTGATAAATTTCTTCCTCAAACATTGATTAGTTATAAAATTCTGTAACTTGAATCAAAGTAAATACGTATCAGAAAGCTATAGAAGAAAAAAAAAAAATCAATATTAATTTACATTGTTGATAAAACTAAAAAGTTTTACTTCAGATTAAAATATTTATAAAGGAACTGTTGAAGAATTTTTGAATTAATGATTGAAAAAGTTTTTATGCTTGGTTTTTACAGCTTCAAAATGTACATATTTCTATAGTAAGGTGTAGCATTCTATGTATTTGTCCCTCTATGTATTTTACAAACATCTGTCTATTTTAAATGTCTACTTTACAAAATTCTTCTGTATTTAAACGAAGATTTGAATGAAACATTTACTTTCAAATATATAAATATATAACTATATTGATTAGATTTACATTTTTCTCTTGTGAAGTCATTATACATTAATTAATACTGTTTGATGTTTGGAATTATTAAATTTGCTTCCCTCAAAAGAAATGCATAATATTAATTAATTAATGCAGCATATTAAGTGTTTCTATTTTTAATTTATGCTTCTATACGATGCCCTCTAATCTTTTCTCATTCCACCGGGTCGATATTCTAGAAATGTGGGTAAACATACCCTAATATTTAATCTCGGAAATTTCTCGTCTGTGTTTATCAATTTGCATTATCACTGACATCGGATTCGTCTCCAGTTTTATGGAAGTTCTTTTAATCAAACTAATGATGTTCTCCACAGTAAATGGAGGCGCATTCGGCTGGGAAAGGGAAATCAAATTAAATCCGTTTCCGTTATAAGTATATGGTATACGGTGGCTATAAGTATATGGTGTAGTATTTAATACAAACTTTCTATAAAGGCCATCCCCCAGAGTAAACACTTTTGACATCAAAGCCTCGCATTCAAAATCTTGCCTTTCCAACATTCATTTCGTCATTAACTCGCTTCACTTCACTTCTGCTTCAGTCCTGGAATACGCAAATATCCCTGCAGGAGTACCCATTCAATAGCAACCCCTGGCTCCAACTCAACTCCACTCCTTTTTTATGCTTCGAGTTTTCATTATAAGTAAAACACAAACATGGCACCGAACGGAAAAATCTTTCTAAAACACGTGATCAGAGGTTGTGCTGTTGCCACTGATGAAGGGCATTTTAAAACAAAGTATTGTTTTCCGCAAATTAAGACAGCATAGCAGTTCTAAAAACTGCCTCCATGAGAAGGGAGGTGTGGGTGGGGGGATGGAGATCTCCCCCTCCCAAGAGAGGAGAAGGGCGGAGGTTGGAGGTAAAATGCTTGATTGGAGATTCGTTCGCTTTTCCCCTACTTTGAAAAGATTTCTATAATTAAATGGGTTTTCCATTTCTGTTTCCATCGCACGTTTAGTTTCTTTTATTCAATTTTCAATTGAGAGCTCGCCGGTAACTTCGAAAAATGTACTTTAGAAGAAGAAAAAAAGTAGATAAAAATTCTCATTACCTGAAGTGGAGGGGTGCTGTTTTCTTTTTTCTTTTTTTTTTTATATCTGCGTGTATTGTGCTTCAACAGTCTTTACTGAAAACTTTTATGTAAGAATTCTCGAAGAACAGAATGGACCTGTGATGTGATTGAAAATAAGAATCAAAGAAATTTCCAGGAGAAGAAATGGGTTTCGGCCTTCACATTTAACTTTTGCTCTTTTTTTTTATCATGGAGTAAGATATACTTTTTGTTTCAGTCAGACAAAAAAAAAAAAAAATTGAATTAAGGAAGATCTTTTTTTTTTTCCAGTTAAGAAATTTGTCGGGAATCTTTTAATTTTTATTATTTTTAAATTATTTCAAATTCTACTGGATTTCCGTTATTTTTATGGGTTTAGGCGTTTTTTCAGATATAACAGTAGGTTCTTTTCAAAAATAGTGTTGCTTTAATTCATTTATCAAGCCGTAGAGAAATGAACAGATTACCTGAAAGCTTTGAACTAAAAAATAAAATAAAGAAAGGATGTAGTTTGCAGGTTGGGCAATCCAGATTGTAACTGGGTGTGATTGGGTTGAGATACTTGAGGCACAGGGGAGTAGGGAACTCACAGTTTATTTAAGCACAAACACCCCACACATTCAATTAGCTATTTACAGGTTGAACTAAAAAATAAAATAAAAAGGATTCAGTGATTGTTTCTTTTTGCAAATAACAATGGTTGCAATACAATATATTGCAAAATATTGTAACTGGGTGTGATTGGGTTATGAGGCAAATTTATTGTCATGTTCTATGCAAGTTTTAATGGTTTGTTAGGCCTACAATCCACAAACACCCCACACAATATCAAAATAAATAAAAGATAATTATATATTCAGTTGCATACAATATTTAGCACATTTGGTCAAAGACACTTTACAAAAAAGTCATTAGAAGAATTCTAATTAAGTTTACTAAGGACAACAGTGATATGTTTTTAAAAATTGTGCTTGTGCAATACATATTTATTGCAAAATATAGGAAGATTCAGTGATTGGTTATGGCATCATGTTCTATGCAAATAACAATGGAAAGAAAACAAAAATAAAATACGCACTACTACAAACAATATTGCAAAATAAATAAAAGTAAGCACATAGAACTTTGATCTAATTTTCTATGTGACTTCCCTTGGTCAAAGACAACGTTCAAAAGTTAATCTATACACTATGTGGTTACTTCTCGCGACTTCTTTTCCAAAAGCAAAAATTAAAAATTGTCCTTTTTATAGGCAAAAGTGGATAATATATGAAGTAACAAGTAAGAAAAAATACTTTGTCTTTTATGAATTTTAAAAATTTTGTCTGGATGTTTGTTAGGCCTAGTGGTTCAGAATCCACGTTAAATTATAGGCCCGATCTGACGAAATGAACGTGGAGCGACCAGCCAAACTTACTGTGTATAACGAATTTTCACACTAAGTAAATACTTGCAAGTATAATTAATGATAAATAAAGATAATTATATATTCAGTTGCAGTTGCCGTTAAACTTGAAAATATAATTTTACAGAAAGTAGAACTCTATAGATAATTGAATAGAACTCTAATTTTATTCTGAATTTGATTATTATCGATTATGCACAAAATAAACTGATTTACAAATTACATCTAATAGAAGATTGTATTCTAAAGTTTCTAAAGGACACACAGTGATATGTTTTGGTACAATTGTGCATTGGATGTACAAATGAGTTTTATTCTTTTCTAATTTCTAGTGCTACTAAGATAAATCTCCTGCACTCCTGCCTGGAGATTAAATGGCTAGCACTCTGACCTAATTGGTATTACAGTCTTCAGGTTCAAATCTTGGCGGTGGCATAGCTACTTGCTAGTGGTTCGGAAACCACGTTAAACTCTAGGTGGCGGTCTAATTACCCTAAAGTGTGTACAAAATAACTGTGGAGCGATAAACTAAACCTGCGTTATGCTTAATGACAATACTTGTGGACAAGGATCAATGAATTAATGTTTGGTAAATAATGTAGAACAGCGTGATGGCCGCATGACTAGTTCTTTGGTGCCACTGGTTTCGAATCCTGGCAGTGGCATGAATGTTTGTTAGTGGTTCTGAATCCAAGTGAAACTGTAAATTACGGTTTAAATAAACCAAAGTGTATACAAAATGACCGTACAGAGGCAAATGACGTAATATCCGAAATTAATTTTTAAGAAGTAAAGAAAAGTTGTAAAGAATTTTTACACTAAATAAATACTTCCAAGTATAATTAACGAATAATAAAAATAATTAAACATTCAATTGCAGTTGCCGCTTATCTTGAAAATATAATTCTACAGAATGGAACTCTAATTTTATTCTGAATTTGATTGTGCAGCATAAAATAAATTTACATATTGTTCGTAATAGAAGATTGCGTTCTAAAGTTTCAAAAGCAATGGTCCCTCAAAAAGAATACAATTTTCAATTGGCGGGCATAAATTATAATTTATGTCATTCTAGAAGAACCATCTCATAGAAATGTCGAGAGAGCTAAGTCCCACTTTTACACTGCAACAATTAAACACAATTTTATTCTGAATTTGATTGCTAGCTATTTTGTGCAGAATAAAGTGATTTACAAATTACTCCCATAGAAAATTCGAAAGGATTCTAAAGTTTCAAAAGGAATGGTTCCTCAAGAAGAACATAACTTTCAAGTGCGGGGCATAAATTATAATTTACGTCATTCTAGAAAAAGCCATCTCACGCAAAAGTCCAGAGCTAAGGCCTATTTTTACACTGTAGCATCATTTTTTGCGTCATATTAAATATTTACATCATTTCACGCGCATGTGGATCTCTGGCCATTTGAAGGCGGAAAACTATCACTCCCTTTCCGTCGTTTCAATAGCTAAGATGGGGACTAGGGCTCCTTTCAGGAGAAAAGAAAATTTCATTTGGCGCATATTTTTTCTTTCTGTTTCATGAGCGTGTGTTTCTATCCTTCCCATCTAGTCTGGCGTGTCGCGAAATGGCTCGTAAAGGGATCTTGGGGTGGAAATATGTGGCCTGCTGCAGGAGGGAAATGGGCCCGGTTTATGTAGGAAAGTAAAACATGGGCAATCCCATTCAATAAAGGAGTTCCGCAAAGAGCTATTCTGCGAAGTGCCTCAGCGGAAAATTCATTTAATTTGCAGCTCCAAATGTTGTCTTCGAAAAGCAGTAACTATTATTAGATAGGGGTCAGGTATGAAATAGAATGGAGAGGAGCGAAAGATAGGATGGTAACCTTCAAATAAATTACCTGTGATATTTTTTCCAGAGTCGTTGGGTTTTATAACCTGAGAGTTTATTCGTTTTATTGGTGGTATCTTAACGAGAGGCAAGGGCTCAAGGGGTCGTAAATGAACTTGGGGAAAGAGGGTTCAACAATTTCGAGAGATAATTTTGAGGAATGCAGTTTTTAATAAGGTAAAAGAAATATTGTTCTTTTAAAGAAACTGCTCCGAAAAAAAGGTAAGAATATAAAAGTGTCATGTCTTCAAGTAAATGTATCATTCAGAATGTTGTGATGTTGTTATTATAGCAGTTCTAGTAGAATGTTTCCACAATTTAATATTTAATTGTTTTAATAGAAGTAATAAAATTCTATGGATAATAAAATATTAATAATTAATTGAATTTTCTGTATTTTAATTTTTCGTTAAAATATTTTAACATACCGTTTAAAATTTTCAGGAAGATTAATTATGGAATTTTTAAATTTGCTTTGAATCAAGGATGTAGAGGTAATAAATATTTGGTATACTAAGGAAATTAAGTCCTCTTCAGTGATAGGTATTGGTACAATTATGCACCGTGTATAAATGTGTATAGGTCATTTTCTAATTGATAGTGCTACTAAGATAGATCTCCTGCATTGTCCTCAGTTGAGCAAAAGTTGTGAAATGACATCCGTGAAATAAAATTCAATGTAGAAAGACTCTGATGGGCCCTGATAATGTAGAAGGGCCGTGATGGCCAGCGACAGCGCGCTACCCTTTGGTATCACACGCTTCAGGTTCGAATTCTGGCAGTGGAATGGATGTTTGTTAGTGTTTCGGAATTCACGTTAAACTCTGGGTCTCGGTCTAATTAGCCTAAAGTATGTGCAAAATGACCGTAGAGCGGCAAAACCAAACTATGGTTGAATTCAAAATATAATTTCACAGATAATAGAATTGTAATTTTAATCTGAATTTGATTGATATTCGCATTGCTAGAATTGATTACAGAATTCGATTGCTTTTGAATTTGTTTTCGTGCAGAATAAAGTGATTTACAAATTACCTCTCATAGAAGATTCTAAAGGATTCTAAACTTTCTTAAGGAATGGTCCCTCAAGAAGAACTTATCTTTCAAGTGCTGGGCATAAATTATAATTTACTTCATTCTAGAAGAGTCATCTCACGGAAAAGTCGACGGCTGAGCCCCACTTTTACACTGTAGCATAATTTTTCGCGCCAAATTAAATATTGACACCATTTTTACGCGCACGTGGATCTCTGGCAATTTCTTGAAGCGGCGAACTACCCCGTC
Source organism: Caerostris extrusa (assembly GCA_021605095.1). Lineage (NCBI taxonomy): Eukaryota > Metazoa > Arthropoda > Arachnida > Araneae > Araneidae > Caerostris > Caerostris extrusa. The sequence continues at coordinate 9,978 of BPLR01006029.1, read as the reverse complement.
TCCGTCGTTACAATAGCTAAGGTGGGGATTAGGCGCCTTCAGGAGAGAAAAGAAATTTTCATTTGGCGATTTTTACTTTTTTTCTTCTGTTTCATGAGCGTGTGTTTGTATCCTTCCCATCTGGTCTGGTGTGTCGCGAAATGGCTCGTAAAGGGATCTTGGCGTGAAAATGTGTGGCCAACTCCAGGAGGGGAAATGGGCCCGGTTTATGCAGGGAAGTAAAACATGGGCAATCCGTTCAATAAAGGTATTCTGCAGAAGAGCCTTAGCTGAAAATCCATTTAAATTGCAGCCCCAAATGTTGTTTTCGAAAAGGCAGTAACTATTATTAGAAAGGGATCAGAACAAAGCGGAATGGACAGGAGCAAAATATAGGATGGTAAACCTCACATAAATGACCTGCGATATTTTTCCAGAGTCGTTGGGTTTTATAACCTGGGACTTTATTCCTTTTATTTGTGGTATTTTAGGAGACGCAAGTTCTCGGGGTCGTAAATGAACTTGGGGAAAGAGGGTTTAAAAATTTTGACAATTAATTTTGAGGAATGCAGTTTTTAATAAGATAAAAAAATTATTCTTCAATTAAAGAACCTTTTTATAGCAGGGATAGTAAAATATTTCCTTAATTTAACATTTTATTATTTTATTAGAAATAAAATATAAACCTATAACAAAATCTTAATAATTAATTAAAATTTCTCTATTTTAATTTTTTGTTAAAATATTTTAACGTAATTTTAAAATTTTCATGGACAATATTTTATGGAATTATTACATTTGCTTCCCTCAAAAGAAATGTATATTATTAATTAATTAAGGCAGCATATTAATTGTTTCTATTTTAATTTATTCTGCTCTACGGTGTACCTCTATTCTTTTCTCATTCCAGCAGGTCGATGTTCTTGAAAGGTGGGTAAACAGACCCTAATATTTAATCTCGGAAATTTCTCCCGTCTGTGTTTATCAATTTGCATTATCACTGACATCGGATTCGTCTCCAGTTTTATGGAAGTTCTTTAATCAGACTAATGATGTTCTCTGCAATAAATGGAGGCACATGCGACTGGGGAAAGGGAAATCAAATTAAATCCCGTTTCCGCTATAAGTAACCGGTGTAGTATTTATTACAAACTTTCTATAAAGGCCATCCCTCCAGAGTAAACACTTTTGACATCAGAGGCTCGCATTCAAAAATCTTGCCTTTCCAACATTCATTCCGTCATTAACTCGCTTCACTTCACTTCTGCTTCAGTTCTGGAATACGCAAATATCCCTGCAGGAGTACCCATTCAATAGCCACTCCTGGCTCCAACTCAACTCCACTCCTTTTATGCTTCGAGTTTTCATTATAAGTAAAACGCAAACATGGCACCGAACGGAAAAATGTTTCGGAAACACGTGATCAGAGGTTGTGCGGTTGCCACTGATGAAGAGGCATTTTAAAACAAAGAATCGTTTTCCGCAAATTAAGACAGCATAGCAGTTCTAAAACTGCCTCTCAAGAGAAGGAGGGGGGAATGGAGGTAGAATGCTTGATTGGAGATTCGTTCGATTTTTTCCCTACTTTAGAAAAGATTTCTATAATTAAAATGGGTTTTCCATTTCGGTTTTTATCGCACGTTTAGTTTCTTTCTTTTTCTTTTTTATTCGAATTCTCAATTGAGAGGCTCGTCGGTAACTTCGAAAAATGTGCTTTAGAAGAAGAAAAAGTAGATAAAAATTCTCATTACCTGAGTGTAGGGGGTGCTGTATTTTTTTTTATCTGTGTGTGTGTTGCGCTTCAACAGCCTTTACGGAAAACTTTTATGTAAGGAATTCTTGAAGAAGGAATGGACCTGTGAAGTAGTGATTGAAAATAAGAATCAAGAACTTTCCAGGAAAAGAAATGGGTTTCGGCATTTGGCCTTCACATTTAATTTTTACTCTTTTTTATCATCAAGTAAGATATATTTCAGTCAGACTAAAAAAAAAATTGAATTAAGGAAGGCCTTTTTTTCCAGTTAATAAATTAGTCGGGAATCTCTTAATTTTTATCGTTTTAAAATTATTTCAAATTCTACTGGATTTCCGTTATTATTTTAGGTTTACTCGTTTTTGTCAAATATAACAGTAGATTCTTTTCAAAAATAGTGTTGCTTTAATTCATTTTCAAGCCCTTGAGAAATGAACAGAATGCATAAAAAAGCTATACAGGTCAAATTAAAAACTAAATGATTTAATTTGAAAGTTGGGCAATTCGATTGTAACTGGGTGTGGTTGGGTTGAGATACTTGTGTCACAGGTTTGAAAACACTCGCAACTTTATTTACACAAGCATAAACACCACCCACATAAATTAAGGAAGACACTATTTAACTCATTTAAAGACATAAAATTATAGATTCGTGGAAGGAGTCCACTTGTAAGCCAAAACCCTGGTGCTCATGTAAATGCTGGATGCGCGAAATACACTTCCTCTGCGGGTGAGATTCTGTAATCCAACTAGTACAGGGATACCCAAAATATATTTCCTCTCGGAAAGAGGGACTTTAAATTAAACGTTTCTTAACAAGTGCGCAGGTTGGGCTGTATTCTTCTCAGGTTAGACTCTCGGTCTACTGACCATTTCACCTGAAGGAGGAAGCACGGTGGAGGTGTGTAGGAAGAAGCACGATTACAAGGAATAATAATTATTCCCAAATTCTTTTTCAAGGCCCAAACTTAAAAACTATTCTTCCTGTTTAATAAACTCATGTTTGTGAAAATTGCAACACCATGAAGGACTTACGCGAGTGAGCTGAAATTTTCAGGAAATGCAAATTAGCATGATATGCAAATGATTAGAATTTCAAATCCGTAGCGCATGCGTATGCTGAGCAGCGCCTTCTGAACGGCGGATGGATCCGGCTGTAGCGAGGCGTGTATGGTTATCGGTGGTTATCTTCTAGTGGTAAACGTTAGCTCAATCGTTACTTATGCCTCTTCGACGAAAGAGAGCGAGATTTGAACAACTTACAGAGTTTGAACGGGGGTAGAATCATCGGCCTTCGTGAAGCTGGATTGTCTTATCGTGCAGTACCGCTCGTGTGCAGCGTAACAGCAGCACAGTGATGCGTCTTTGGAAGCAGTGGACGGACGAGTGTCGGACAACTCGGAAATCCGGGAGTGGATCCCGAAATGTGACGTCAGCTCGCGATGATGAGACACCTGGTCCGCTTGGCGCTGACGGACCGTACAACTTCCTCTCTAGACAATTGGCAGCACACTGGTCAATAGCTACAGGTGTTTCATCGTGTTCTTCATCAATTCGTAGACGTCTGCTGTAGCGTGGACTGCGCGCAAGGACTCCTTTATACAGGATCCTCTCACGCTAAACCATCGCCGCCTGCTGCTACAATGGGCCGCTCAGCATAGAGACTGGCGTGCTGATTGGCAGTATGTCGTGTTTTCTGACTAATCCGCTTTAATTTGTGGTACCATGATGGCCGCATTCTTGTCAGACACTATGCCGGTGAACGTCAACTTACGGAGTGCATTATCGAACGCCACAGTGGACGTACACCCGGAGTTATGGTCTAGGGTGCCATAGCATATCATGGACGATCTCAATTGCTAAGAATTGTGGGTAACCGGTGCAAGTGAAGTTCTACAGTCCCAAGCTGTTCCCTTCCTTCAAAGCTTGCCAGGCGCTGTATTTCAACAGGTGCATCGCTAGGACTGTTCAATCCTTCTTTGTAAACGCAACAGGTACAGCTTGTTTCTTGGCCTGCGTATTCCCCGGATATGTCGCCAATTGAACATGTGGGGATTTTGTTGGTCGGCGTCTCGCTCGTGATCCTCGTCCTGTTGCCTGTAGACTAACTTTGGGTGCGTGTAATATGCTCTTCCTCAGACGGCAGACATTCAAAATTTGTTTGCGGCGTCGTGTAGCAGCACTTATTGCGCGCCTGGTGGCTACAAAAAATACTGATTCCGATCTCTTGTTATTGTTTGTTTGCTTTGAACATTTAATCATTTATTTGTATCACTACCACTCATTTGTGTATTAAATTTCATTTAATTATGACGATTCTTTCATGGTGTTGCAATTTTCACAAACATGAGTTTATACATAAAATCCGTATCCGTATTTATAAATAACTCTTAAATATGGACATGGATAAATAATTTTTTTCTAAAAACTCTTCGCAAATTTCTTCGCCCATATTTTTTCCAACAGCTACGCCAAATAATTTGAAAATGTGTCGCCAATTTTTCTCCTAAATAAATTTTGGCCAATTTTTAATCTTTTTACTTATTATTGTGTACAACTGGTCAATTACTATGAAGCCAATAGTTAAAAAAGTATTTGTTAAAAAATAATAAAATGCCGGCTAATCAAAATTAAACAAATGTTTAACTATTTACAAGAAATTTTTAGATATCTTTTTAATGTATAGGAGAGAACAATGAGGAAAAGCCATTCTACGAAACTTCTATTTCAAGAACATGTATATTATTTTTGATGACCAGTTTTTATTCAGACAATTATTTTCCAAATAATATTTTATTATTTGAAGTTTAATTAATTTTGTGTTTATTTGAACGAATGAATAAACATTGTTTTTATATTATGTCCTTCACGATAGTCTAGAAATTTTCCAGATTATCACCTCACACAAACTATCTTCATTTCTGGGCAAAATATTTACAGAAATTAAATATATATTTTTACCGACAGGTAAAGTTATAATTAGTATAAAAAAATAAAAAATATTGATCAGGATATCTAAGTTAAAAAATAATAAGGTTTTAATTAATTCTGATTATATTACAGACTTTAGTAAAATACCAACAAATATATCAACTCTAATATAATTACTCTAAATGAAAAATATTTCAGGATTGATGATGAAAAAATTTTAACACACTATCCATCTACAATTAATAGAAAAAAAAAATTAAACGATCTTTTTAATACTTGATTTTATGAAATAAAAAAGAATAATATTAAATATTATCAAGGGTATTTGATAGGGTTCTTGACTTTTAAATAATATTTGAAGAGACTTTTTAGATGATCATAGTACGGAGCTAAAAAATCGTCATTTTCTCAATGCAAAGAGAGTGAAAACATCTTCTTTAAAATAGAGTTTTTGCATTAGATATCCTTGAAAGATATTTAAAAAAAGCATCTGATTTTCCTTGTTGTTTTTCTTATCCCATTTGGTAGACAGAAACATCTAGACCAAGTCCATGAACCCGTGTGGTCTCATGGAAGGAGGAAATGAGGGGGAAGCTCAGCTACTGTTGTGATGTAGCACCCGTAGATAGAAGTCTGACTTGGCTCCGTGACGCTGAAGAAGGAGGGCAATGCCTTCCGGGAGAAATTTTAAGGAAAAATAATATGCATTTGCATATATGTATAAGAGAAAACCTGGAAAATTCCCAACAGGTGTTTGTTGTTATTGTTTATTATCCCACTCGGCTGGCCAAGCCCACGAGCCCTGTATGTACGCATGCTTGAAGGGAAGCAGCTTCTGTTGTGATGGAGCAAACCGTAGGTAGAAGTCTGACTTTGGCTCCGTGACGCTCTTACAGCCATAGGAGACAGGGACCTACGGCTTAAAGTGGATTCCTAACCACTACAAACATCCATGGCACCGTCGAGATTCGAAACCGAAACCTGTGGCCGCAAGCGCCAGAGCGCTTCTAGAACACTCGACCATTCAGGTCCCAAATTTGTGAATGCCAACGGCACGCGGTGTTCCCAGGTGGGTCACCCACCGAAGTACTGACCGCGCCCAATGATGCTTGACTTCGGTGATTTAACGAGAACCGGTATATTCAGCATGGTATGGCCGTTGGCTAAGGGCAATTGCCGAAACCCGATCGAATCAGGGACCTTTAAGATCTTCAGTCTAACGCTCTCCCCAATTGAGCTATTTCGGCTCAACAGGTAATCCGACTAAAGGGCAAGATGCTGAACATCACCATGTAGCGCATTGCCACTGAACCAAGTTGTTAATTGTGCACAATAAAGTGGTTTATAAACTATTTTGTGCACAATAAAAAGTTTATAAACTATTTTATACACAATAAAGTGGTTTATGAAATATTTTTTGTGCACAATAAAGTGTTTAACAAATTACACCTAATCGAAGATTTGCGTTCTAAAAAGTTTTAAAGGAATGGTCCCTCAAGAAGAACATAACTTTCAAGTGCTGGGCATAAATTATAATTTACGTCATTCTAGAAGAGCCATCTCACGGAAAAGTCGAGAAGCTAAAGTCCCACTTTACACTGTAGCATAATTTTCTCGCCAAATCAAATATTTACACCATTTTAAGCGCACGTGGATCTCTGGCAATTTGAAGGAAGCAAACTATCACCCCCTCTCCGTCGTTTCAATGGCTGAGGTGGGGATTAAGCGCCTTCAGGAGAGAAAAGAAAATTCATTTGGCGCTTTTTACTTTTTTCTGTTTCATGAGCGTGTGTTTCTATCCTTCCCATCTGGTCTGGCGTGTCGTGGAATGGCTCGTAAAGGATCTTGGCGTGAAATGTGTGGCCTGCTCCAGAGGGAAATGGGCCCATTTTATGTAGGAAGTAAACATGGGCAATTCCATTCAGTGAAGGAATTCTGTGAAGAGCCTCAGCGGAAAATCCATTTAATTTGCAGCTCCAAATGTTGTTTTCAAAAAAGGCAGTAACTATTATTAGAAAGGGGTCAGGTATAAAGTGGAATGGAGTGGAGCGAAAGATAGGATGGTAAACCTCAAATAAATGACCTGCGATATTTTTACCAGCGTCGTTGGATTTTATAACCTGGGACTTTATTCGTTTTATTTGTGGTATCTTACAAGACGCAAGGGCTCAAGGGATCGTAAATGAACTTGGGGAAAGAGGGTTCAACAATTTTGAGAGGTAATTTTTGAGGAATGCAGTTTTTAATAAGCTAAAAAGAAATATTGTTCTATTAAAACTTTTCTGGAATAAAGTAGAATATAAATGTGTCATGTCATCATTCATAAAGTAAATTCCATAAAGTAATTCCATAAGGCGATCATAAAAGTACCATTCCAGAATGATGCATTAAAACTAATTTATTTTTTATAGCAGTGGTAGTAAAATGTTTCCTCAATTTGTTATTTTATTATTCCGTTTTGAATGGTAATATATTATTATTGAATTACAATGTCTATATTTTGATTTTCGTTAAAAATTTTTAATATACCGTTTAAAATTTTTTCAGTTAAAGTTTACAGTTTAAATTTCGGAATTTTTAAATTTGCTTTGGAATTAAACATGTAGAAATAATAATTGTTTGATGTAATACAGGAAATTAATTCAACCACAGTGATATGTAGTGGTACAATTATGCATTGGATGTAACAAATGATGTACATTATTTTCTAATTTCTAGTTCTACTAAGATATAACTCCTGCATTGCCCGTGCACCTGATCGCCTGAAGATCATTGGCTAGCACTGAACTTTGGTACCACATGTTTTCAGGTTCAAATCTTTTCGGTGGCATGGATGTTTGCTAGTGGTTCGTAAAACCACGTTAAACTGTGAGCAAACTGACCGTAGGCGGTCTAATTATCCAAAAGTTGTACAAAATGACTGTGAAAGAAAATCGATAAACAAAACCTGCATTAGGCTTAATGACAATACTTTGTGGACTAGTGTTCAATGAATTAATGTTTGGTAAATAATGTAGAACAGCGTGATGGCCTAATGTTAGCGGTTCTTCGTTCTTTGGTGACCTGTTTCGATAAACTGGCAGTGGCATGAATGTTTGTTAGTGATACTGAATGCAAGTTAAACTGTAAATTATGGTTTAAATAAACCAAATTCTTTTAAAAATGACTTCGATCAGAGGCAAATGACGTAATATCTGAAATGAATTTTTTTCAGTATATAAATAATTGCAAGTATAATTAATGAACAATAAAAATAATTAAACATTCAATTGCAGCTGCCGTTTATTATGAAAACATAATTTCTACAGAAAATAGAACTGTAATTTTATTCTGAATTTCATTGTGCTGTATAAAATAAATTTACATATTATTCGTAATAGAAGATTGTGTTCTAAAGTTCCTAAAGGAATGGTCCCTCAAGAAGAACACAACTTTCAAGTGCTGGGCATAAATTATAATTTACGTCATTCTAGAAGAGCCATCTCACAGAAAAGTCGAGAGACCTAAGTCCCACTTTTATATTGTAGCATAATTTTCCGCGCCAAATTAAATATTTACACCATTTTACGAGCACGTGGATCTCTGGCAATTTGAAGGTGGCAAACTCTTCACCCCTTTCCGTCGTTTCAATAGTCAAGGTGGGGATTAAGTGCCTTCAGGAGAGAAAAAGAAAATTCATTTGGCGCTTTTTTACTTTTTTTCTTTCTGTTTCATGAGCGTGTGTTTCATTCTTCCCATCTGGTCTGCCGTGTCGCGAAAATGGCTCGTAAAGGGATCTTGGCGTGAAAATGTGTGGCCTGCTCCAGGAGGGAAATGGGCCCGGTTTATGTAGGGAGATAAAACATGGGCAATCCCATTCAATAAAGGACATTCTGCGAAGAGCTATTCTGTGAAGAGCCTCAGCGGAAAATCCATTTAATTTGCAGCTCCAAATGTTGTTTTCGAAAGGCAGTAACTATTATTAGAAAGGGGTCAGGTATAGAGTGGAATGGAGAGGAGCAAAAGATGGGTTGGTAAACCTCAAATTAATGACCTGCGATATTTTTTTTCACGAGTCGTTGGGTTTATAACCTGGGACTTTATTCGTTTTATTTGTGGTATCTTACAAGACCTGCAGTGCTCAAGGGGTCGTAAATGAACTTGGGGAAAGAGGGTTCAACAATTTTGGGAGGTAATTTCTGAGGAATGCAGTTTTTAATAAGGTAAAAGAAATATTGTTCTATTAAAGAAATTGGCTTCACCGAGGAAGAGACAAAAGAATATAATGTCATGCATCAAGTAAAAATATCATTCAGAATAAAAGATGATGGTATAAAATTAATTTATTTTTATAGCAGTACTAGTAAAATATTTCCACAATTTATTTTTTATTTTTTATTAAAAATAAAATAAAAACTCTGATTGATAATATCTTAATAATTGATTAAAATTTCTGTATTTTAAATTTTCGTTAAATATTTTAACATACAATTTAAAATTTTCATGGACAACAAATTATAATTTGTAAAATTGCTTTAAATTAAATTTGTTTAGAAATAATTATTTAAAATGATAAAAGAAATTAATTCATATGCAGAGATATGTATTAGTACAATTATAGATTAAGTGTACAAATAAGTATACATTGTTTTCTAACAAAATGAATATAGATAGAACTCCTGCATTGTCAGGCTGCTGATGGAACTGGACAGCACTCTGGGCTTTCATTACCACAGGCTCCAGCTTCAATCCTGGCTGTGGCATGGATGTTTTGTTAGTGGTTCGGAATCCACTTTACTTTGTAGTTCCTGGCATCATTAACCAGAAAGTGTTGCAAAAAAACCACCGTACAGCGACAAACCAAACTTACTATGTGCCATGAAATTTTTACACTAAATAAAATACTTTCAAGTATAATAAATGAATAACAAAAGTAATTAAATATTCAGCTATAGCTTCCGAATGAATACAAAGCGGGCTGATGGCCAATTGCATTTGGCTTTTGATTCCACAGACTTTAGAATCTTGGTGGTTGCTGATTACTAGTGGTTCAGGGAATCCAATCTAAACTAAAGTTCGGTCTAATTACATAGTGTGTGCAGAAGGCCCAACCATGAAAGAAACAAATAAACTATGTTTCAATTCAAAATATAATTTCTACAAATAATAGAACTCTAATTTTTATTCTGAATTTGATTGCTATCTATTTTTATTAATAAAGTGATTTACAAATTTCCTCTCATAGAAAATTCTAAGGGTTCTAAAGTTTTTAAAAAGGGAATGGTTCCTCAGGAAGAACATAACTTTCAAGTTCCGGGTATAAATTAGCAGCCACG
>BPLR01006028.1:0-17630 GCA_021605095.1 Caerostris extrusa | reverse complement strand
TTTTTTTTTTGTAAAGATTGGTTTTAATTTTAGAATACAACATACAAATAATTGATATTTGACTGCTTTGATTAAACAGTTTAATTAATATATTTAGTTTCGAAAGTAAAGTTTCGATTTCTCCTCATTCTGAGTGTTTAGCAATGCATTCAATTTGGAATCGAATGCTTAAGTATACACTTTATCTTTATATATAAAAGCACACACACACACACACACACACACACATTTATATATTTATATATATATATACACATATACACACACATACACACACCACACACACACACACACACACACACACACACACACATATATGTGTTATTCCCTTTGTTGTTTAAGTATTGATAACAAAGTATACATTCCAATCAAAATTGAATGCTTTTCCAAATACTCACACACAAACATATCACATCTATCTATCTATATACACTCATGTCCATAAATTAAGGATAATTCAGAATCACACAGAAATTGAACTCTCTAAATTAAAAATTTCACCTGTAGAATTATCACACACATCTTGAAGAAGAATATGCAAATTACAGGAAACCACCAGATGGCGCGGATAGTACGTCACAATGACGAGTGTAAGAGAGGGGTATATAAGGAATGGTGGAAAAAAGAAGTAAAATTGTTCAGAAGCGCTTTAAAAAGCCTTTCAGGGCGATAACCGCATAGTTATGGCACAAAGGAAGCATTTGATGATTTTTTACGTGGTAGAATTATCGGACGACCGGAAATGTGACGTACCCAGCTGGAAGTGTCCGAGGAACTTGGAATCGCCCAGAGTGTCATCTCCAGGCTTTGGCAACGATTCAAGATGATGGTAATGTGAGTAGATGTTACAGCACAGGTCGCCCCCGAGTTACAACGCCGAATGAGGGACCGGTATTTGGCAGTTACTGCCAAAAGAAACAGACGGAGCACAGCATCAGACCTGTCTCGTCAGCTCTCTTCAGCTACCGGTACGACAGTTTCAAGGCAGACCGTGTAGAAGACGCTTAGGGCACATTGGTCTATATGCTCGTAGGCCTGTCAGATGTGTTCCACTTACAGCAACTCACTGTCGCCTGCGATTAACTTGAGTAGAGAGCATGCATTGTGGACACCGCAACAGTGGTCTTGTGTGATGTTTTCCGACGAGTACAGGTTTAGTTTGCAGTCTGATTCTCGCCGGACTTTCATATGGAGAGCGCCAGGTACCCGTTACCACCAAGAGAACACCATTGAACGACACCGTTAATGTGGTGCAGGATGGCTCGTTTGGGGAGGAATTATTCTTGGTTCCAGAACTGACCTGCATTTTCAGAGTGTAACGATGACAGGCCACATCTATCGGGATGTCATTCTAGAACAACATGTACGTTTGTTTCGGGGCGCTATGGGTGCTGAATTTCTGTTTATGGATGACAACGCCCGTTCTCACCGTGCAACATTGTAGACGAATGCCTTCAATTGGAGGAAATCACCCGTATGGATTGGCCAGCATACTCACAGGACTTGAATCAATAGAGCATGTGTGGGATATGCTTGGCCGACGAATTGCAGCCCCTTCAACCCCTCCCACCTGTCAACCGGAACTTCGGAGGGTATTGCTTGATGAGTGGTGTAATATTCCCCAAGATCAGATTGATAATTTGATACTCAGCATGCCTAGGCGTTGTAAGGCCTGTATTGCATCGTCCGGGAGACATACTCCATATTAACCATCCTACTAACCATGTTATACTGTTTTTGTAAATAGGTTCTTTTGAAATTTGCTCCAGGGAGTAAAAATCGCAATTTTTATTAATCATGTCAAACATATAGCATCTTTTTTGCTCTTTACCTTTTGTTTAATAAATAGACTTTACAAATAAGTCAAATTTGTTTTTGCTTCTGTCTCTTTCTTTGCCTGAACTTCATTATCTTAATTTATGGACATGAGTGTAACATTGGGAGTAAACACATTTCAGGATTCATGGTCTAAAAGTATTTAATCACAACTTTGATCTCATTATAACTTAAAGATTAGTTTTAATTTTTCTTCAACATAAAAATAATTGATATTTGACTACTTTGATTAAACAGTTTAATTAATATATTTAGTTTCTTAAAGTAAAGTTTCGATTACAACTATTTCTCCTTCATTCCAACTATTCTGAGTGTTTAGCAATGCATTCAATTTTGAATCGAATGCTTAAGTATACACTTTATCTTTTATATATAAACACACACACACACACACACACACATATATATATAAATTCCCACATTGTTTTTTATGTGTGTTTATGTATTGATAACAAAGTATACATTCGAATCAAAATTGAATGCTTTTTCCAAATACTCACACACAAACATAACCCATCTATCTATCTATATTATATTCTGTCTATTTTATGCTATCGGCATACTTCGCTAATGCCCTTTGACTTGGATACAATCTTTCGGCGAGAAGAAATAACATGGTTTATAATGTAATAACATTTTGACATTGATAGAATTTGAGAGTACGTATTTATTGATAAAGCGGATGTCATGATTCATTATCTCAGTGGTTCTTATCTATTTCGAGTTTTACGGACTTCCTGGACAAGATCTTTTCACGTCTTGTCATTGTGTGTTTTTGTGCAAATTGTTTTGCACTTTTTTTTTTTTTTTATCTGCCGAGACAGTTTCGCCACGCAATCTTTGGATTTTTATGTTTATTAAATGATCTTCGACTTGCTGCAATTTATGTTCACTTCAGATCTTGAACAATATTTTTCTTCTCTTTTTGAACACCTAAGAATTTTTGTATTGCGTATGATAAGATATATATACCTGTCCAAATGCGTTTCTATATATGGCAGTTATGAAATAATTATAGAATCTCAATGATCCACTTTTCAAAATGTAGGAAGTTGAATATTCCACAAATCACTAAAGTTGAACTCACACAAATCTATAAACATGGCAATATATATATATTTGTTCTCATGCAGCTGGCAAACACTTAGACAGCTTGGTCTTGGATGCCTTAAGACAAGCGCTGCACATGTATTACTCACTTTGCATTACCCAGGGGGCGCGTGTAATATGAAGATAAGCCACGGACGCGGGAGTAACAATGCCCCCGTAACGCTATGTATACGATCCTATTATATGACCGGAATCTATGGCTGTAAAGTGGATTCCGAACCATATATATGTAACATGTATGGCACCGCCGGGGACTCGCAACCACGAAACCTGGTCTTACCGAGCTGCCAGACGTACGCTCAGCCACTCGGCCATTCAAGCCCTATCTATCTATCTATCTATCTACCTATCTAAAGTGGATTCCGATTATATATATATATATATATATATATATATATATATATACCTAAATATATTTATATCAAATATATATATGAAATATATATAATATCCATAAAATGTGGGAAGTTGAATATTCCACAAATCACTAAGTTGAACTCACACAAATCTATAAACATGGCAATATATATATATATATATATATATATATGACAGTAGCTATTGCTCTGACACTCGGTACCACAGGTTTTGGGAGTCCTCGGCGGTGCCATGGATGTTTGCAGTGGTTCGGAATCCACATTAAAACCGTAGGTCCCGGTCTAATAGGATCATAGAGCGTTGCGGGGGCATTGTTACTCTATTGCAAAACCCCTGAAGTGTCCTGAGGCCCAGATTCCTAAAAAAAAGAAGGTTCGGAAGTGTGCATAAATTAATTGCAGCAATAAAACTGAAATTATTTTTTATAAATATATATGATCTCTTATTTCGATTAGGTATTAAATATTATATGATCTATAATACCTAATAAAAGTCAAAGGTTTCTTTCAGGTTTCGCTGATATCACGAATATGGTTTTCATTACTGTGCATTTTATAGTTACCTGGAATTCAAATTAGTTAAAATTTAATTCTGATCCTCTTTATAATATTTAAAATGTACTTTGCTAATTTCATTAAATTATTCTGTAGCACATAAGCTTTTTAATGAAAAGGCATTTAATGAACTTTTAAAAATGATCTAAAAACTTAAAATGGAAAACATAATATTTTCATCTCCTATTTAAGTTGACGAATAGCATGTCCTTCCCAAAATATCTAGTACACATTGCATGATTTTTACTAAACACTGCTTGATCAAATTCCTCTTAAAAAAGTTTCTGTAATGAAGGAATAAACAAACTAATAATCTGTGATTATATTTTAATAATCTACATTTCACTATCTGTCTCTTTTCAATAAATGCTTTATCTTTATTTAAAAAAACTCTTTTAAACTGAAATTTATACAGAATTTTTGATGCAAAGTTCAATAAAATTTTCCTGACAAAATAAACTTATTGATATTTACATCTTAAATAAATTTGAATCGTTCTATTGACTTTTAAATCATTTTATTAAAATTATTTTTAGAATGCTATCATTTTAGTTATCGCAACATTCCTTTATCGCATTACTTTAAAGCATTCTCATTTTCTGATATTTGTTAATGAGATTTAATTATCCTGTTTTTTAAATAAAGTTGTATTATACCAACGAAAATATGAAAATCCGAATATTAAATTTAAACTGACATCCTAAAAAAAGAAACTGAGCAGATAATCTGTGAGAAAGATTTGTATTATTCTCAATAGATGTATATAAACAATAAAATATAACCATAAATATCCCAGTTGTTCAATTGGTAACATAGGATAACTAACGTTGATGAAGATAAAATTACGAATCCTGGTGCCATTACAATCGCTGCTTTTAAAACCAAGTAGAGCGTATATTGTGAAAGAAGCCTGTAGACAGTCGAATTGGCTGATTGAAATCTTCCTGGTTTATTGCAATACAATAACCCAAATGAGGGCAGTTTTCAATTAGATTCATGAAGGAAAGCATTACCTCTAGTGAGTATAGAATAGTAGTTTCTCAGTGGTACAACCTAGAGGTAAAGTCGCTTATGCGATCCTCTAGTACCAAAAGTAAATATCCCCAAGCACAAGTGCTAGCATTTGGGGTAAAATGGAATACCGATTTCTCGTTTGGATTCGATATTAACCCCTTAGCTGGAATAATTTATTCGTTATTTGCATGTTCAATTTTTAATTTCGTCATCAGTGATGCAACAGCCCCATGGTGGGCCAAGCCGTCTGCCTGCTGGCAACTTTCTAGAAGGTAGATGAATTTTTTGCGGGGTAGGATTGCCAGCCCAACAGTCATATTACACAGGGATCTACGGTTTAAAGTGGATCCTGAACAACTACAAACATCTATGGCACCGCAGGGACTCGAACCCGAAACCTGGGACAGAACGCTAGTCACTGGCTATCAGGCTCCAAAATGAAAATCAGCACCTGTAAATTTCAGAATTATTTTCTAAAGTCAGAATAATCAATTGTTCTTGCCAAATCAGATTTCAGAACAATTTATCATTAAATGACGCTTTTCCTTGTTCTGAAGGGAGACAAAATAATTTTTCTATCTTTTTATTTGGCCTTAAAGAAAATACAGAACTTTATTACCATTAAAACCATTCAAATTCTGAATGTTTCGATCTTTCGCGTTTTGTCATTGTATATTACCAAGAAATAATAATTCATTGTAAAGCTCTTGCATGATTTTATTACCAAGCAATAATAATTCATCGTACAGCTCTTGTATGATTTTTTAAAAATTAAAAATGCAGTAACTATTCGTAACCGCTTACATTTCTTAGAAGTTATCGATTCCAAAACAGTGCATAGCTGGATAATATCGTTAAGTTAAGGTTTATATTTATATATTATATTTATTGTTTACATAAGAAAATAAATAAAAAACATTAAAAAATTTGTTGAAGGCGTACTAATAGTATTGTACTATAATATATGTCTTATAAAATATACACTATGTACAACTTTCTGAAAGGAAGGGAAGGTTTCGTATTGGATCCATTAGACGAAGAATATGAAGAATGCAATTCACAAATTTTTAAAAGAATACATTCGCCTTTAGAAAACCCTTTGAAAATGTACAATCATAAAGTTTCTAGTTTACAATTAGAAGACTTTTATGAGGTAAATCAAGTTTAATTATCAAAAGAGAATTAAGAGCATTTTTTATGGATATTCTGTAATAAATAGTGATATTTGTTTATTAAGAGCATGTTTTGGAATTATGAATGTAGTATTTGTTATTTGTATGCATTTCTATGAAAATTTGTATTCGATGTTTTTGTTTGTTACATATTGTAAAAATGAATTATAATTAAAATATTTCTTCTAATATAAATATAAAACTTCGTTAGGATTTTATAATCATTAAATCATTTGTTACAATGAAATTAATTATTTTAATCATAAATTTATTTTTATATTTTTGTAAATTAGATATAGTATTTTTTAAAAAATTAATCATAATATATATATATTAAAAAACAATGCAAAACAAAATTTTAAGTGCATTCAATTTAAGTTATGATTTGTTTGTTTATATTTTTTCTCAAATATTGCAGCATTTTATTAGAATGATTATTAGCTTAATAAAACTGAAATTAACTAATTTTTCAAAAGAGATAATTTAATCAATGAAAATGAAACAAAAATATCTTACAAACTAAAATAGTCAGATTTTAATGCCCATTTTTAAAGAAAATCTATAAAATAAAACCAAAACATTAAACTCTTAAATTGAAAGTAGAAAAAGATAATTTCCTAATGTTTATAAATATTTGTAGTAGAAAATATGTAGAAATTAAAAATTATTTTAAGATGAACTAACAGCTTTAAAAATATTTCCAAGCATTTCAAAGAAATTTTTTTAAAAAATCATTAGCATAGTGCTTTGATCTGATCTATCTTAATAAAACCATTGCTGTAAATGAAGCCGAATTATAAAGCAAGTTGGAAATTCACAACTGCATGTTATTATACAAGGGTACATAAAAATCAATTTTTAAAGTGAAAGATTAAAAATTTTTTATAAATCTTGTAATTTTCAATTGGTAGCACATGGATAATGAACCTGTTAGTTTGTTGACATTGTTATGTTAGTGTATCAAATCATTCTCTAGAACTGTCTCCAGTATAATAATAAGATTTCAGAAAATTGTCACTGATCAACAAGCTCATTCATTAAACTGATTACAAATAGTTAAATTTGTTTAAATATAATGTGATTATAAATATGAATTTTATTTCTTTTAAACTTTGAAATGAAAATATTTGCTAATTTTCAAAATTAGCTCAAGTTTAACAAAAGCAT
Organism: Caerostris extrusa; assembly: GCA_021605095.1. Classification (NCBI taxonomy): domain Eukaryota; kingdom Metazoa; phylum Arthropoda; class Arachnida; order Araneae; family Araneidae; genus Caerostris; species Caerostris extrusa. The sequence continues at coordinate 10,399 of BPLR01006028.1, read as the reverse complement.
CTCTGGCTTAAGACGCGTGATAAAGGTTTATATTTATTGTATTAACAACCCTCCCCTTCCCATAAAATACCTCCAGATTGTCCTGTTATTAATAATAAATTCGGTGTCACAATTCCTACTGAATATATTGAATTTTTAAAGCAGTCATTGGGGAATACGCCATTAGCAGAATCGAACCCATGCCATTTGAATATCACATCGAAAACTCTAACATTGAGTCTAAAGTGGGAATTTAAAATTTACAGAACAACTATTGTTATGTGGTCTAAATAATTTAATTTTTTTTCGTGCTTTTTCAAAATATTGATTATTTAACTGAAAAATGCAATCATAATTTAGAATTTGTTTCGAAAAGCATGTTTGAACATCTATTACACAAAACGTGCATATTCTCTTTTTTAAATAAACTTGACCTGGTCAAGTTTAAACTTATTAATTTAAAAAAAAGAAAAACGTTTTGAATTATATTCGCCACTGTATTTTTAAATAATAAACTATCAAGTTTTATATTGTGTTGTCATAACATTTTAATCCTTGAGTAATTTCTTATACAGGAGTTTATATGTACTGTTCAAATATTTATTTAAATAAATACTGGATAAAATAGTTTATATTTAAATTTTTTTTTTAAATTTTAGATAAAAACTTATCCAGTCAAAACTTCATTATTATCTAGTTAATACGATTATCTAGTCAAAACTTCAATAAAGATAAACTTTACTAAAAATGTAACATTTTTCTAAAAATAACAGCTTTGTGCTTAAATCTTGTAGTTTAAAGAAGTATACGGCTACTTGAAAAATTTTCTTAAAGGAAACGACAGCAAAAAAATGGAAAAATAGTTTTACATGAAAAAAAGTTTTATTAATATTACAGAATTAAATGGAAGAAATCATTTTTTTATTTTCATTTTAAAATTGATAAGTGGATAGTTATATCCACTTATACGAAATACGAAATTATTGAAGTAGTTAATAGGAATTATTACAATAATTTTAAAAATTTTTATATTTTAATATTAAAATAACTATTCACATAATTTGCTATACAAAATTAAAAAAAAAATTAAGATATTTTTTTATACTTTTAACACATTTTGTTTTTGAACTTCTATGAAAAAAAAATTCTTGAAAATCCTTTTCTAAAATCAATTCTTTTAATTCTGCGTTTTTGCTCATATATGGACATACTACTATAATGCATTTTGTTGCAAATTCTATAACACCTATAAATCTAATAAGGGTAACACTTCAAAGAAACTACTCTATGTTTGCATGAAAGCATAGAACGCTTTACTGAAGGAAAAGCACATTGACGCATAAGAATAAACCTTTTCTACTAGATCCAAGGTCAAATCCCTCGTGAATACAGCCAACCTATGTAACATGAATACCGTTCTCTTTCAGAATGAGCTGGATAAAGAATTCCCCAGAGTTAACAGCCAGGTCCCCCTGTCTCCCAGGGGTGATGAGGACGACAGGAGCTATCAGTATTCGGAGGCCGAAGCCGAAAGGGGCACTTGGACAGGAAAATTCGATTTCTTGCTCTCATTGCTCGGCTATTCTGTTGGACTGGGCAACGTCTGGAGATTTCCCTATCTCTGCTACAGCAACGGTGGCGGTAAGTGAATCTAGCAATTCTTAAGGACAATTGATTGGACTCGCGTATAGAAATATGAATTCTTTGTTCTATGAATAAATGTGGTTATAAAACGTTTGTTATATGCGATTCTATATATGAGTGAAGTAAACAAAAGTATTAACCCCCATGTATGCTACATTTGATATTCAAATTAATTGAAGCTTTTTACTTACTTATTAATCATAATACTAATAAAGAAAAGTTTTCTTTAATTATCTTTTTTTTTGTTAGGGCAAGAATTTGTACTATTGTAAGACGATCTTTTAATATTTTTGCAAACATTAATAAATATAATTTAAATTATTGTTTTACGGGTTAATTTCGTTTCTCATTTATATCCACTAAATATTAGACATAAATATATTCTTAAGATAAAATTTCATGTGAGATATGCGGTCCGATGGCCTTGTGGTTGACCCTCTCTTTGGTACCACAGGCTCCAGATCCAAATCCTAACGTTGGTACGTATGTTGATGTTCAGAATCCACTTTAAACCGTAGGTTCCTGTCTGTTTAGCTTTCGTGTACACAAAAATTGACAATTGAAAGACAAATAAAAAATACAACCAAATCTATCTAACCGACAAAGGTAGTGGAGGAAAGGCCTTGTAGTTAAATGGATATTGAGATCAATCCGTGTTTAGTAGAGTTATGATTTCTGGTTGGTGTTAAGATTATTTTAAGTTGGTTGTATTTTTAGCTTAATACCTACCAAGCTTTAGACATGCCTGTCTTTTTATTCTGAATAAGAATCTATCAAATTTTGTTTTTGAAGATCAGTGAGCCTTTTGATCCTCTTATTTATGTTATAAACTACTCATCGATGGTCAATGAGGATAGCCCATTGCCCCCATTTGTCCGATAAGTATAATTGCTCTGCATTTGCGTTAAAAACTGCGGATTACTCCCATAAGGCAGCCTGACTCAATGCAAAGGCTTTAAAACGTCACAAATCCATCGAGTCACCTTGTTTCTGAAAACGATAACTGCAATCGACTCTGCCAGATGGTTTGCACCTGGACCTTTGCATGCAAAATGTCCTGGTTACCTATACTTGGAGTCGGGCTATTATGTCTTTTAAACACAAAAAGGGAGAGAAATTTATGTATGTGTCAACAACATTTTATAAAAGACAAATTGCCTCAAAAGATCTAAACAGAAGTTTGATTGTGATGAATCGCCACCTTCAATTATATTAGTTTATAAGTGGTTGGATAGCTTTTATAATTATAGCATTATCATGTGAAAACAACTTTAAAGAGTTTAGGATAAGGCCATTATTCCAGAAATGATTGGTAAAGGTCCTAATATAACAGTAGAGATAGAGGAGTGAAAATGCTGGCGATTCTTAAAATTGTATACATCTCGAATGAATTAGCACATAATATATAGTACCAACATTTTACCAACTGTGAGTTACCTCTCAGATGGGAGCTACCATTTTAGGCATGTCCACTAACACTGAAAGTTGATTCAGTTCAGTTGGTAGTGGTATGTCTGTGGAGCACAAGCGAGCCGCGATTTATCACAAATGAAATATGATATAACTCACAGATGGTTTTAAAAAAGAAGGAATTGAAACTTTATGTATTCATTTTATTTTTTTATAAAAGAAATGAGATACATAACAACATGGCAGACGCTAAGATTCTTGCTCTCGCTTTCTTGTCAATGCTAAATCCTGACAAAAGAATAATATTATTTTGTGTAGGCTATGCAGGCTTTTTTGTTTAAATTTTCATAGGGTATCATTTATCTTTATCATAGAGTGAGTGAGTATATGTATACATATATATAGACCGAATTGACATTTATTGTTATAAACTTGATTAAATATTTCAAATTAATTAAAAAATAGACATAAATTTCTGAGTTTATCATCTATAAATACCATCGTGAATAGTAAAAACAAATGCAGCCTTTTCCAACATGCCTTTTGGTTTCATTTCTGTTTTGCAAATCCTTTTCAGAGGAACTAAACGAACCAACAATCCAAACAATATCATGGAAGTATTTAATTGAAACTTATCTCGGAACATATATATACTATAAATTAAAAAAATATTTCTCCGCCGTTCTTTCAGTATATTACTATTTTTAGTTATGCCTTTTCCTATTTATGCATAGGTTACTGTTAAAATAATAAATTCCATTATTTAATTAAATTTTATTTCAGTCTTTAAAATTTTTCTGAAACCTTTTTTGAAAGATTTGTCTTTGTGCGTATATTTATTTTTTTATTTTTTTATCATGGTTTTGAGTTTTTTTTAAGTTTCAGTTGATATATTTTAAACACATTTTGTTTTAATGGAATGATAAATTACGTGAGATATATATATACCAATATTTAATAGTGATATAATATAATATAAATAATATAACACCAATATTATATATATATATATATATATATATATTGTAAAGTAAATAATAGGAAATTTTAAACAGAGCCCTTTCACATATGGGGAATTTTATGTTTTTAATTTAATATAAGCACTATCATTTTTTCCTGAAAATTTTTTTTTTTTTTTTTACAAATTTTAAATTCAATATGAAAATAAATGTTTATTTGATAAAGATTTATACTTAATTTAGTAATGGAAACAGACTTAAGTATTTGTAGCTTTAAAGTCACCAAACCACTTAATCAGATTTAAGTAAATATTTTCTAAGTAATGCTGTATTATTAAATAACTTTAATATGTGATATGAAGAAATTTCAGAATGATTATTTTCACTATTAAAAATTGGTAACATTGGTTTGGATTTAAACTTTTCTGCCTGACTGAAACTTTTCTTGTAATGACTAACTGTTCTAAACTTTTCTTGTAATGACTAACTGTTTTTTATTTTCATTATGCAGGTGCCTTTCTCATTCCTTTTGTATGCATGATGTTATTAGCTGGTCTGCCTCTCATGTTCATGGAACTGTCATTTGGTCAATACGCTAGTCTTGGACCCATAGCCATATTTGACAGATTTTGTCCTCTATTTGCTGGTAATATTTGATATTATTTAATACATTTATTTTTTGTTTAAGTATTTTAATTAAAATATGCATGAATATTTGAAAAATTGTTTATTAATTGTTGTCGAATCTCGCTGGATAGCCATGTTTAGTAATGTAAATTTGGTGGTGAAAAAAAGGGGGAGAGGGAAGAATTCTAGAGGAATATTAATTTTGTTTATTTAAATTTAGAAAACTGATAGAGTCGTATCTCGCTGAATCATTATCTTTAGTACCACATGTAAATTTAATGACCGGAAAGGGGAAGGATTCTGAAGCAATTAATTTTGTGTATTTCAGTTTAGAAAACAGATACAGTCGGATATCGCTGAATCACAATGTTTAGTACATTTGGTGGAAAAAAAAAAGGGGGAGAGGGGTTGGGGGATTCTAGTATTATTTTTCTTGGTTCTTAAAATATTATGCTTTCATATTACTAATTCTTACACAAGAAAGTCATTTGTTTATATTTTCAGGCGAAAAGTAAATCGAAATTTCAATAAAGAAAAATTTAAAAATGCCTTTATATTGCATGGACACATGCTACTATCATACGTAATAAGTTCTAATATTCTCAACAGGGGGCCAGGTTGTGGTAATGAAAAAAAATTATATGTTTTCCAAGATTTTAAGAACAGAAATGGGATTGAACGATGAATATCATTTTTCACTAATCACTGCATGAGACGATTTTTTAGAGGAAATTAAGGCAATTGCAAAGTTTCTTTTCTTTTCTTACAAATAATGAAATTAATTATATAAAAAATGGAAAACCATTTCTTCTTGTCTCTGTGTACCACAGGTTTCAGGTTCGAATCCTTTCGGTGCCATGGATGTATGTAGTGGTTCGAATCCACCTTAAAACCGTAGGTGCCGGTTTAATATGATCGTAGAGCGTTGGGGACATTGTTACTCCGTGTCCGTGGCTTACTTTCTAGCTACACACGCCCCTGGGTAGTGCTAAGTGAGTAACGTTGATGCAGCCCTTGCTTATAACATATAAGTACTTAAAGATCAAGGTCTAAATTATTTGCCAGTTGGAGTAGAAAAAATGTTTGGTTTGTTAATAAAATTCATTGGTAACTCCTTTTTCATTCTTAATCTTTAAAATATGTTGGGAGATGAGCAATTAATTCTTATACGCGGCAATTTAAAAGTATTTTGCAGATTTGTACTTTATAAAAATAATAGAATTGTTTCAATATTTTCATTTATCTAAAGCTATTAAATTAAATATTACAAATTATTTCGTATTATTATAATAGCATTATAATTTAACAATATAAATTTTTAAATTTTATTACTTTAGCTGATAAACAAAGGATCTTGTTTTTATCTTTTGAAAAACATTGTTATTTAATTGATTATTTATAATATTTTCCATTAAGAATAATGTATATATTTCAAAGATTTATAGTTCTCCCACCACTTTCAGGTCTCGGGTATGGAATGGTAATAGTTTCTGGCACAGTAATGCTCTACTATAATATGATTATTGCGTGGACAATCTTCTACATGATCGCTTCCTGGAATAGTCGGTTGCCATGGGAACACTGTGCACCAGAATGGAGCACCTCAGGTAAGCCCTTTTGCACAGAAGTGAATTGAGATTGAACCTGGAATAAATGCTTAATACTTTCTCCGGAAGTGAGGCTTGCAATCATCGGAAGTGCTTTATGACGTTTTAAGTCATGAATAATAAATTTACTTCAGTGTTGATAATGAAAAGGGATCGTTATTTTTTTCATTGTAAATCTGTTTGAAGTAATCTTTTAATATGCTTTAATTTTGATTTGGGTTTTTTATAATAATCTTAAGTAAGATAAAGTTATTAAGGAAATGGAATAAATTTTTTTAATGAGATTAGTAAGAATACATATTTTTACAGGAAATATTTGTGTTAGTTGTGTAAGCAAAGATATTCAAGGAATTTACGATAAAACTAACAAGTAATTGAACGAAAATAAATAGTTAATACACAGTAGAATATTACTGTTTTTATTCTATTTTAAACTTGAATTTGTGTAATGTTTTTTAATTGAATTATTTTTTAAGTGAGGTAAATATTTCTCAAATCATTTAAAGAATAATATTTTTGTTGATAGCTTATAGAAAAATAATCCATTTAGATGGATTAGTCGTATTTTACATTAATTTACTATGGGCATTAATTTGGAAATTTAAGAATTGAAGTAAAAATTAAAAATCATTAGCACTTATTTTTTATAACTATAAATTTTTGGTGCATGATAATAATTTTGTATGTAATGAAACTGGAGCCTAATGGACAAGTGACTAGCGCTCGATGTCGTAGGCTTCGGGTTTGAGTTCCCTGGGGGAGGGGGCATGGATTTTTGTAGTGGCTACGAATCCCTTTTTAAACCATAGGTACCGGTCTAATATGACCGTAGAGCGTTGGAAATAGAGCTGAAAATCAAATTATTGGCAAGGAATATGTATTGCTCTAATCTAATAAAGGACATTTTATATTATGTAATGTAAAATGACGAATGAGATAAAAAATGTTGTGCTTTAAAGCAAAACTAAATATTTCAAAGATCCTTTTATACATTATGCCATCTTTTTTGTTATTTAAGGTAGTAAAATTATTCATTTAAATCTGATAGTAGTTAATCGTTGCATTAGAATATTATATTCAATCTTAGTGCATTTCAAAAATTATTGGATATAGATAAACTATTAGCTCGGCACCTTAGGCTTCTGGTTCCAGACCCGGTGGTGCCATGGGCTTTTTGTATTGGTCAAAATCCCTTTTAAATCGTAGGTCCCTGTCTGATATGACTGTAGAGCGTTGAGTATACGGCTGACAACCTTACCCCGTAAAAAAGAAAACCTCTCCTGTCTCGAAATTTGCCATCAGGTAGATAGCCTTCACCCATTAAGGGGTTGTTGCGCCAATGATGATATAATGAAAATACAAATTGGTATATTTTTCTTTAACCAGCATCATATTTTTTTAATGGAAATTTATTTTTGTGAAATGAATTAATGATTAGGCTAGTTTAAAAAGTTTTATTTTTGTACATTTGAAATAAATATATCTATAACAAATACCTTAAAAATAGTTGGAGAAAAATGTTTTATTTTAGTGCTTTCCAGTTAGCAATTATAAATTAATTTACCTGCTCATAAAAAATAAAACGAATCATATTTTTCAACTAATCTCTTTCACTATAAGATCTTTTGTTTATACTGCAAATCTTCTAATTAAAACACGCATGTCTTAATTTAAATAAACTTATAAATTCCTTGGGATTATGTAGATTAAATATTTTTATAATGATCTCATTCCATGAAGTGCATTGCTCTTTGCATCTTCTGAAATCTTCGTGAAACTTTCTCTGACATTTTTTTTTTTATTGTCTGAAATTCTATTCAGTAATGGGTTGTTTAATACTTTTAAAAGTGAGATTCATCGTGGGAATGCTTATAAAACATATATAACGCAGACTAATAAAATTAGATATATAAAGGATATAAAAAGTTATGTTCAATGCTAAAACTAGTGAATGATATATCGCTGACAGTTCAATGTGTAGAATGAAGAAGGACAAACTCTTGTTTTCTTAAAGCCTTGCTCTTGCGTGATTTTCGGATGATGCATGTCAGAAATGTCATGGACGCTTGGTTCTCTTGTACAAAAAAAAAAGAAACGGATAAAAATAATTGCTTGATTTGTACGATAACAGTGTTCATTCACTTTTTAAAGAATATTTCAATCAAAATTGAGAATGAAACCGCGATTTTATGATGGTCTAAAATATTTGCATGAAACGGATACTTAACACATTAAGTTGCGCAACAGTTGGTTTCAGTGGTATATAAAAAGAAATTCATTGCTAAGGTTTCACAAAATTGCTTCGTTTGCTGATAACATGAATTTAGCAATAGTATTAATCTTGATTTTTTCATTCCATCGAGAAGCTTTGGGCAATGACTATAGAAACTCCACTTTAGAAATAAGTAATGACTTATCTTCAAACGATTTAGTTATATTTACTAATGGAGGCCCAGTGCCTGAATACCTTCTGAACAGTCCTTACAAGATAGTGCCGTTACCAAATAAAGGATTTGCAAAACGTATGGATAATGCAAGTTCAACTGTTGGTGTTTACAATGTTGGTTTCAAAATACAAGCTTAGAAGATTTCAAAAGAGTTACAACTACCAACTTGCCACAGCCTTCTCTTCGCCAGCGTACCAGACCAAGAAAACCAAAGAATAAGAATAGACAAGGTGGCCGTAATATTGAAAGATATGTTCAGCGTGTTGAATCTTCAGATGGAGTTGTAGCTGTTCCTGTAAACCCTGTATGGAAAAGACAACCAACCACAAATGCTCCTGTCAGAGAAGTCGTTGTGGATCAAAGACAATCATCTGCTTATAGTAACAATGTTGATTCAATAACAACTTGGCCAGCATTTGAGAGTAGCAACAAAAAATTTAGCAACTCAAATAGCGTATCCAGCATTTGAGAGTTTAGCAACTCAAAAAAGCGTATCCAGCATTTGAGAGTAGCAACAAAATTTAGCAAAAATAGCGTATCCAGCATTTGAGAGTAGCAACAAAAATTTAGCAACTCAAATAGCGTATCCTCTTCTTTACTCAACATACCCAACTCAATCCCCTTTTGTTGTTCAAAAGACATCTTATCCACCAAATTCATTTTCTACATTACCTAAGCCTACTGTCAAAGTGTACGAAGCGGAAGTATATGATTCTAGTCCTATATTCAAACCCTATTCTTTTGGATATGATGTTTTTGACGGTTATGGTACTAAACAGTATCGTCAGGAATCAACATCTGGTGATGGAGTAGTCAGAGGTAACTATGGTTATAAGGATTTCCAGGGAATTTACCGCCAAGTAGAGTATACGGCAGATAAAGATGGATTTCATGCAGTTTTGAAATCTAATGAGCCTGGTCTTGCTAATGTGGATACTGGTGATGTTCTTGTTAGTGTTGATCCTCCACCAATAGCTTGGCCATCATCAGATAGCGAAACTCCAAAAAGTTATTGATATACTGTGAATAGTATTGAAATTTTGTTAAAAAATATTTTAATATTTTTTAAAGCAATACATTCATTATTCCTACTCATTGATTTATGTATTGTAAATTTGACATATTTCCCTGAATTTATATTGAAACTGATTATTTTATTTGATAATAGTTAAACCCACTTTGTAACATAAATGACATACTTCATAAAAACTTATTTTACTTCAAATATAATAATTAAAAATGTTTAGAAATAATTTTTGTATTTTTATTTATTTTAATAAAATAAATTTCTTTTATTTTTATAAAAAAATCTTTTTTGTTAAGTCTACAATTTTGTAATATCATTTTATATAATCAATTTTTGGATTGATATAATAGGTCAAACAGAATTTTTTCTGTAATATTATTTTTACAAGACTTTAACTTTCTCAAATTTTTGATGTAATCATATGATATTTATTTACATCATATTTTTGATCAAAGCAGTAAAGTAACATTTGTAACACATACATTTAATAAAATTTAAAAAATGCTATAGGAAACTAAATATATAGATTTTAAAATGGTTAAAAGTTTGGTCTAATTTAAAAAAAATAATTAAAATGTAGTAAAAATTTAATTTTTTTTTTTTTTAATTTATAAATATTTTTTCCCTAAAATAAGTGCTATTTAAATAATTATACAAAATTTTATGAAATAATTTTCATTTTTAATGTCATATGCTCAC
>BPLR01006027.1:0-12201 GCA_021605095.1 Caerostris extrusa | reverse complement strand
CGGATTTCTATGCAGGTGACAAACGAAACGGGGGAAAAAGTAAGTCCAAACATTCATTTTCATTCGGTTGCACACTTCCCTGCTCTTCATATCTTGCCCTGTTCTCACGAGAGATGCCAGATCCAATAAACCAAGTTCATTCAAGCTAACCATCCACTTGAGAGCAAACTTGCATATCTGCTTCTGTGGAGTTCTTTTTCTTATGAGTCAGCCGTTATGCAATTTTACGCAGATAAGACAACATGGGCACTCATACCAACGATAACTCTTTCTTCTAGCTATATAGTAATCATGTATGTACATGATTTTGACCTTTTTTTTAAAATGGCAACGAAACGGTGATGCCTGTTTGCTTTCAGTGAATTGGATTCATTCAATCCAATATTATTATTCACAAATTCATGACCAAAATATAATCTCGAAAACAAATTTTATTTTTTCAGTTACATGATTAAAAAGAAATTTAAGAAAAAAAGTTCTGTTAAAAATCGTCTGCAATCGAATGACAATTTTGAATTTTCTTTGATTATAAATTAAATTTATTTTTATTTATCAATCGTTTGTCAATATTTCCCAATGAATTGAGATTGCATGGTGTGGCAACGCACGGATTAATTGTCTTCTAAAAATGTAGTTTGAAATAGAATGGTTTATTTTTCTACCATTCAATAGCCTCATTCAGCTTTTTATCATCGTTCTTTTAAACATTTCCTTTGCAAATAATATTTTCTTAAATAAGTGATAAAATGATTAATTATAACGAAAAAGCTATTTCGGAAAAAATTTCCGAATTTAGATAAAAATTAAAGAAGATCGAAAAATTTAAGAATTTTTTCGCCAAGTTCCAAGTTCAGAATTTTAAATGAAGGTGGGTTTTCTTGGTGATTGTTTTATGTAAAGTAGTAAAGAAGTTCAAAACTTTGAAATTAAATGCTTAATTTGAAAAAAAATATTTTTTGTGGATGTAATGCTTAATTTGATAAAATTTTAATTAGAAATAAAATTTAATTTTGTGGAAACAAATGAGAATTTTGATTATTAAATGAGTTGATAATTGTTTTATGTAGTAGTAAAGAAGTTCAAAACTTTGAAGCATTGGGAAATAGCTTAATTTTTAAAAAATTTTTTTTGTATGTACGTTTAGAATCCATATTAGTTGATAATTGTTGTCTAAAAGAAAACAAATGAGAACAAAAACGTTGTTCACTGAATTTTAAATGAAAGTAATTTTCTTTGCGATTTAGTAAAAATAAAAGAATAAAACTTTTTAAAAAATGCCATGTAAAAAATATTTTTGTGGGCCTGTAATTTTGATTATATGGCGCGATAATCACAGGCAATACGGGTTTTGGTCCCGGTGGTAGCCATGGATGTTTGAAAATTTTAATCCACTTTAAACCGTACTGGCAAAATTAAGATAATATTTATTATCTAAAAGAAACAAAATGAGAATACAAAAACGTTGTCATCTTAATATTAAATAATATGAAATTTTAATTGGCTGAATTAGGTTTTATGTAATAAGATAATATTTCAAAAATTTGAAATTAAAATGGTACATTGAAAAAAAATAAAAAAAAAGATATAAAAATTGTTGTAGTATAATAAAAAAAAAAAAAGATATTAAAATAAATAAATAAAATAAATTTAGTAAATTTCTTTTAAAAAATCGATGCCAAAAATATTAAAAAGTAAACAGAGTTAATGGCCGAATGGCTAGCATTAAACCAGGTGAACAGGTTACGGGTATGCCCTGGTGGTGAGGATGTTGTAGATTGTTCGAAAAAGTAAATGGTTAGTCCACACAAAAAAATACCACTAAACCTCCTCATCTTAATTTAAATATGCTTTAAATTTTAATTGGCTTTTTATTTTATTTGGATAATAAGATAATTTTGTTTTCCCAACAAAAAAGGGGTAAATGGTACTCAATAAAAAAAAAAAAAAAAAAGAAAAAATACTAATAATAAATAAAAGTAAGATATAAAAAAATGAAATTAAAGTTAAATTTAAATTCAGTACAATTAGGTCGGGAATCCGTCATGCCAAAAATATTAAAAAGCAAACAGAGTTTTAAAAACTCATTAAACCAGGTGAACAGGATTAACCAAACGGTGAGAGCAGTTACAGATTGAAAGATCAGTGGAGTAAATGGTTATTTTTTACGAAAATAGTAGATCAGGGATTTTGAAACATTTTACATGCTTTATTTTAGCTATTAGTCCATCCTTTTTGTTAAAAACAAAAAAAAAAAGGAAAAAATTTATGTCTGTATAAAAATGGGCTTGAATGGTCGAAGTTAAGCTAGCGCCCTGGGGCGATAAACCTTACGGTCGGGAGCCCCGGCTGTGCCATGGTTTTGTTTACAAATGAGTGGTTCGAAACTTTTAAAGAAACGACTAAAGATACACAGGTAACTTAACTAGGATCGTCAGCGTTGAGGGGGACATTTACGATGTTGGCTTATCTTCAACTTTCGACGTCAAAGTGAACGTCTGGTCACTTGCAGGTAACAGCCATGATGTCTGTTTTTCCAGCTGCATTAGAAAGAAAAAAATGTCTGTAAAAATTTCTATTCAAATGAAAAAATATTGCATGCATATTAATAAAACGTATGAAACAATATTGCATTTTACATATTTTGATAAACTTTTTGCAGCTTCAGTGAAAATGCAATCACATAAATGTAATATGAAAAAATCCAAGTTGTAATTGAAATAGAAAAGCTTGGAACTCAATTTTTGCAATATTTTCTTCTTATTTTTTGTTCTAATGCAGCTGGCAAACACTTAGACAGCTGTCTTGGATGCCTTAAACCAAGTGCTGCGCCGAATAGGTCTACTGACTCAGCACTACCCAGGAGGTGCGTGTGTTTGAAGATAAACCACAGACGCGGAGAAATTAGGCAGTGGCAACGCTTACGATCCAGTTGCTTTGAGACAACTGCATTTAAAATGGATTCCGAATGATACGAACATCCGAAACAACCCCAGGTATCTAACCAGTTACCCAGGGACGGCACTGAGCGAAAGAACGTGATTTTTGCGATAGTGGAGAAATAAACGCTTATTGTAAATTCTTGTTGATTTGGTTGAATACAGCTTAGATTTTCCAGTACAGTGACAGCCATTTATTCAGCAAGCTCAATTTAGAAAAAAATTGCATAAATATTGAACGCGGGCGCTAACTAATTTATCTAGCTTATCTTCGTCCTATAATAGCATATGCGAGTCCAGTCTGGGGCTCTACTGCCCACAGTAACTTTCTCATTCTCGAAAGACTTGAAAACAAAGTAATTAAAATGATTGTTGATGCTCCTTGGTATTTCAGAAACAAAGAAATTAAACACTCCTTATCTATGCCTAGCTTTCGTGAATATGTTGCTAAAATTGCTTTTTTTATGATTCTATCAATAGTTCTAATAATTCTGTAATTAATGATTTAACCAAATTTAATTATGACATTTCAATTCCTTGTTATCGTAAAAGACCGAAGCATGTATTAAATATTATTAAGTAGACGGGTTTTTCTTTTTTTTTTTTTACTTTTGTCTATGGTCCTGGTTATGCTTGTTTTAGGTTCGCGTTTCGCGCGTGTTCGTTTATTTGAACTGCTACAGCGTGGGTGCTCATTTGTGCTACGGTTCTGTTTCTTTTGATAGTTTTTGTTTTAATGTCTCTTAAAATTTCTATATTTCTTTTTTAATATAAATTATGCAATGATCTAACAATTTACAATGGCTTTGACCGACTGAAAATATCTTCTATGCTGCTACTTCGCGACCAAGGTACTCCGTCTACATACACCGATTCAAATCTACACCTACCTCGCTGGAGCATTCCACTCATGGACGGACAGAAGGCTTTTTTGCAAGCTTTGATAGCTAGCTTTGAAATAGCTATTCACAGTTTCGAATGTGATTTGTAAATGAAACACTCCATTGTAAGCGCAAATAAAGAAATGCTAGTTTAATCACAGCAAATAATTTCACATTAATAAAAATGCCTTTTTTTTTTCCCTAAATTCATGAAATTTCCGAGTTTATCAATTCTCAACTATTTGTTGTTTAGTTGGTTTTCCCTTTTTTTTTAATTTAATTTAATTTTTAAAATTTTTGAAAAGGAAATTTTTTAAAGTATTGTTTAAAAAATGTCTGCCAAATATGTAGAAAATTATATTTAGTTTGGAGCCTGATGGTCGAGTGACTAGCTCTATGACGCTCGGTAGCCACAGGCTCCGGGTTCGAGTCCCGGCGGGGCTATGGATGTATCTAGTGGTTCGGAATCCACATTAAACCATAGACGGTAGACCTGTGGATCTAATATGACGGTAGAGCTTTGGACGGAGAACTTACAGCCCTACCACGTAAAAAAAAAAAAAAAAAAAAAAAAAAAAAAAAACATCTCCTCTCTCGAAATATGGCCTTGGCCCACCATGGGGCTGCTGCGCCATGGATGATGAAGATGATATTTAGTTTATTAATACTTTCTTTACCTCATGTGATCGTGGAATCAGAAACGAGTAGACTCGGTGGCTAGTGGGACAGTGTCAACGTAGCGTCCCGCATGTTTCATCAATTGATAGGCCCGAAATGTGACTACGCTTCAGCGTAGGCTCCTGTTATTGCTTTAAGAAGCTTGTAGACTTAGTGGCGAGGCCGACACCGTGCGTTTGTAAAGCGCCATTTGCAATCACTGCTTACCGAAATAAGAATGCTAAATGGCGAGTGGAAGCGTGTGAGCGAAGCTTTCCCGCGTCTGTCGTCACTTGCAATGCACAAAGTTTCACCATGCACCCGCATGCGTTGCAGTCACTGCTTTCAGAAACGAGTAGACTCGGTGGCCAGTGTGGCGGTGTCAGCGTAACGTCCCGCATGTTTCGTCACTTCCTAGGCCCGAAGTGTGAATACGCTTCAGCGTAGGTTCCTGTCATTGCTTTAAGAAGCTTGTAGACCCAGTGGCGATGCCGACCCGTGCGTTTGTAAAGCGCAATTTGCAATCACTGCTTACCGAAATATAGAAGGCTAAATGGCGAGTGCAAGCCATCACCAGCAAACATCCTCTTAAAGACTAAAGATTTGAATTCATTTAGCCATTACAGAGAACATCAACTAGCACATTCGAATTTCTCATTCCAATTTTTTTTTTAATGGCAAGAGGAGAAAAAAAAAACATTGTAATTTAAACCTAGCACAATACCAAATGTAGCGTTAAAATTCTTGAAGCATGACCATGAGGCAAATAACCAGAGAACTAAATAATTCGTTTCTATTCAGATTCCTTGCATTCTTCTTAGATTAGAATTATACAACAATAGCATTCTCAATCCGATAGTTTAAAAAGATAAAAAGATCGTTCGTAAGATAAATCTGTCAATGGGAAAGTCCCCTACCCTTCACAGCTGCATTTCCTTCAGTCCTAAGTGAAAAATCTTTTTTTTTTTTTTTAAATATATTTGTTACAAATTATTCCATAAATAAGTTGTCACAATTGTTTTTGAAATATACAAATTTCTAATGATAATAATATTAAAGACATTCTTATTATTTCCTAAATTTATTTTTTTTTTATTATTACTCGGCAGGACAGCTCAGGTTCGCTGGCAGCGTTCGTTGCGGTCATTGTTTTCAGAAACGAGTGGAATCTGTGTGCTGAATCAAAAATATGAATTCACCATAAAATAGGAAACTCCCGAGTTGTTGGTTCATCGATTTTATGAAAAATTACAGTTTTAAAATATTTTTAATTCGAATTTTTATGTTATGTATAAAGAGAGATATATAAAGATTAGATCACGCCTATTGAGTTGAAACAAAAAAAAATGTAACAAAACAGGAAGGTTGAGGTTCGAATCCAATTAATGGTAGCGTTGTAATCACTGCTTTCAAAAACAAGGAGACTCGTCGGCGATTGTGTTTCGTATCGTTAAACATTCTGTCTGATTGGTGCTGTCCGGGTTTCCTCCCATACGACATGCAAATGAGGCGCAGTTTTACCCTTAACAGTCATCCCCATCACATGAATCATGTATATGTTCCATTCTCATCTTTCGAACTGGAAAAAGAAATTTATTATACTATATTACTATATAAATATATTATACCGTTTAGAATATTATATTAGTTGACTGCCTGCAGTTTTATAAAAATCTAAAATGGATGCCAATGACTTCAATTTAAAGTAATGAATACATTTTTATAAAATCTGAATTTATTTTTCAAAAAGTGGAAGACAGTATTTTTGGAAGCCTTTATTTTTCAAAAAGATAATGTGCTTTTCTATTCAATTACTGTTCATGTAAGCCCAAATGTATATATTTATAATATTTACACATACATACATACATACATACACATATATATATATATATATATATATATATATATATATATATATATATATATATTTGTTTGTGTGTGTTTTTTCTATTTGCTGTAATGGACTTTTCTCTTCCATTTTGCAGAATTATTATTTAATACATAAAACAGGCATTGTATTCGCGCAATAAAAAAAATCCAAATCCTTCGGCGGATTTCTGGAATTGAACACAGACAATGCTTATGAGCCTATGCAAAAATAGCAAAAGTGACATAAATATACTGTGCTGTCGAACTAGAGAAAGCGTAGTTGGAGAACCTAAATTATACAGAATCGAAAGCTTCCCTATCCGGGCATGAGCACCATAAAACAGCAGGCTTGCATAAACAAAATTAGAAAAAAATGCATCTTCAGGCTTGGGAGCAAATGTTCATCAATAAAAAAACTTCTCAAACTATGGATTACTCTAAACTATTTATGCTGATTCATCTTCTTCCACTCCGCCTCGCAAGAGAGGGGGGGGGGAACGTCATTTACAGGAGTGGCGCTAACAAAGTCGCTGGAAGACAAAACAAATCCAGCGAAGAGAGATCATCAAGCAGATACTTTGATAATTGGAATAACAAAATCATTTCGGGAAGACACAGAACCGTTTGTAGAAACGCTTGTTATTATATGGTTGACTGTCTTCGCTGTTGTGACTGTTTAATTCCTAAATCCCGAAATTGTAAACATCTTAATTGGATCATGGGTGAAAAAAAAAAAAAACACTAACCACTCTCCGTGTAAAATGTTATGGCTTGTTAGAAATTATTTCCATAAGGCTGTGAATTAGGATTCACTGTACCTAAGGGAGTTTTGCAATAGCAAATTTAATCATAATTTTACACGGTTTAAATTTCAATATTTATTCACTCCAGCATTTTGCGTAAAATGCACTGTAATTCGATAGAAGAAAGTTCGTATCCAAAAAAATATATTACTTTCATAATTTAGCATGAGCGGAAAATCGAATATAACTGCAGAACAAGCACAGTAATGCTTTTCAAATTTAAATGCACTTCATTGAAATCATTTTTATATAAAACAACAATTTGTAAAAACAAAATATACAAACTTACAATTTGTAAAATTATATTATTATAATTTGTTTCACACTTGGTTTAATTTTAATTTTCTAACATGAAAGAGCATTAGGGAATCTCTTTTAGGTGGTAATTGCATAGCTTTCGACTATTTGCACGCAGCATGGGAAGAACATGAGTTGAACTAATCCTCTCTGCCTTCTCATCACTATTAGAACATATCGGACCCTGGGACACTTTCCTTGAAATATCGATTCTTTGGTCCTTCTGTAAGCATTTGTGAAAGAATTGCACTTCATAAATATCACCAGAGCAGGCTATTTCATTAAAATAGATCATTTTTGTGGCGTCTGTTGAGCCTTTTGAATCGCAATCTGTTGAATGAATAAATTCTGTTCGAGTTCACCGTGGTACTGGGTGGAGGGTGGTCACCACACTCTAAAAATGTGTTCTATTCAAAACAAAATAAAAACTCCCACATGCATAAATTGTGGCGAATAGGGCCTTAGCGTCAGTTTTCAACCTCAGCAAGGCCCTACAATAATTCTTTAATGAAAACATACAAAAGAAATCTACCAACCTTCTTACATTCGTCGTGAATTTTCTTACCCTTAAGCTCTGCAGGTTGTAGAAACTCTTTACAACACATCACAAAAGAGAATTTTTATTCCTAAATAGATTTATATAGATTGGAATACGTCCTTCTTAGTTGTGTCTGGGGCTCGAAAATCTCTAACTAGCAAACAGAAATAGCATGGTTTATAATATATTAAGGTTACGTATTTCTTGATAAAGCTAACCTCGGGATGTTACAATTTATTTCCTATGGATTTATTCATTTATATTGGGTATTAAGGATTTTCCAATCACAACCTGTCGCTGCATTATATTTTGTACTTTTTTTTTTTGAATCCGCCAATGCAGATTGTCTTCTTAAAATTTGGATCTTCATGCTTATTAAGTGATTTTGAGCCCCGTTGCTGCAGATCACGCGCATTTTGAATCTTGAATAATTCCTTTGTCTTTCAATCGTTCTTTTTAAAGAGATTTGTAGGCTTTGCTTTTGCAGTTCAA
The DNA here is from genome assembly GCA_021605095.1 of Caerostris extrusa. NCBI lineage: Eukaryota > Metazoa > Arthropoda > Arachnida > Araneae > Araneidae > Caerostris > Caerostris extrusa. The sequence continues at coordinate 3,725 of BPLR01006027.1, read as the reverse complement.
AATTTTCTTTTTGCCTTCCTCCTGTGAGGGTGTTACTATAAAATTAACGTTCAGAGCATACCGGCACTAGCTTTTGGCATGCGCAGTGGTCGTGTTTCAATTCACTGCTTGTTTATTGTCTGTTGGTTTTTGTGTTCTAATATATATATATATATATATATATATATATATATATATATATATATATATACTAGAGTAAGGGGACAGAAAGAAATGTAATGCAAATGATTCAATCAAAAGAATCAATTTCAAAATTGGTAAGAAATCTTTAATTAAGTTTGAGAAAAATAAATGAAGTGTGTATGCATTGTAAAGTTTGTGAGATCTCTCACCATAACAAAACAGTTCTCCTATTTTTCAACTTTTTTTCTCCACACCACACTCCCGCGCACAAGGCTATGCAGTTCCCCCTACCAATTGTAAAAGTGAGGATCGGTATCAGCGAGCCTCATGTAGACCGCCGACGAACGGTGCGTTCATTGTGGGATTTTAGGCGCAATTACCCCATATTTGCATGTCGAATAGAAGAGAACCCTGAATATCCCCCAGGCACCAGAGCTACTTATACGTGGTGCTTTGTTGCAATCGCCATCGATTCTCCTCGTTTCTAAAAGCAACAATGTCGTCAGTGGATTCAAACATCCGAACCAGTGAGTCACTGACAACAATAATTAAATAAATTTGAATATAAATAGGTGGCTTTTGGGCCGATAACCGCTGAACAATGTGCAGGGATACGATAGTTACATAAACTAAGCAATTATTATATTTAGCATAAATCTACTTCAAACTATTCTATTCATCCATTCTCAGTGCTAAAAAAAACATTTTGAAAATAAATTTGTCAGGATTTGAAAATGACTGTCAATCCAAAATATTTGAGAAAATAAGTTAATTACAGATCGAAAGTAAAAAGATCGTCTAAAATTATAATGTTTTTGAATTTTTTTAATTAAGAAAAGAAAATTATATGATACGAAAACATTATCTTAAACCTGAAAAAGAATTAAAGTAGTATAAATGAACTACTACTTAAGCAAATACAACAAACAATGACATCACATTAAGAAATAAAGAGTTTTATAGTTTCGATCAATTGACTTTCGAGGCGCGTTCAAATGAAGGAATTTCTGGTCATTTAGAGACCTCGCAATTATTAATCAGAACTCCCTCTCAATACAGTAAATTCCGTAATGCGGTACAAAATTGACGCAATAGTATTGGTACAAGCATTTACAGATAAGGAATTTTTTTCATTAAATACTTAAACAAACAATCTGTTTTAAATTTATAGAATTCTTAGTTATAGTGTTTAAAAATTAAAATTAAATAATATTTAATTCGCTTTCATCTTTCAAAGCATATTATACCATCGTATAAACCAAAAAAACATTATTTGTTCATTTCACTAGTATTTAAATAATAATAAAATTAGGAGTATTGTTCAAAAAATGTCAGATGAAAAAAATTATGTTTTACGCTATAGAGTCTTCTTAGATGTGGGGAGGTATAATTTGTAAGAGATATAAACGAATCGATTAGAAATCTGAACGACAACTAGCATGGGGGACAGAGGCACGAATAATTAATTAATTAACTGAAGAAGAAAAAAAAAGTGTTCACAATTACTGATGTAAAAGCGAAGAGGACAGATAACAGCGAGGCTCATCCGATGAATGCGAAATGAGCGGGCGGAGTTAAGTCTCGAGATGCGGGGATGACGGGTCAGCGAAGTTTGATTGAAGGAAGGTGTCAATCACCGCGAAACGGTGCATGCGAAATGAGAAGGGCGGTGCTGTGGCTGGACACGTGAAGTTGCAAAAGCATTCGATTGGCCGAAAGTGTATGACGGACAGTTTCAGAAGAAGCCGGAGTCTGTGACGGTAGAGGATCGCCGGACATCGGGAGAATTATGCGAAAACTAATCAGGCGGCTTCTTTTTAGGAATTGCAGTGGGGGAGGGGGAATATGCAAAATAGAAAATACCATTCCAAATAAATAAAGTATGAAACATTTTGTGAGACAAAAAAATAGTGGTGAGCTTGACTATTGCCTATATCAGGGATGGGCCAACTCCGGCCCACCGGAAGGTTCAATCCGGTTCGCGGATAGAATTTTAATTTGCCGGTCCGAGGTAAATTAAAAGAAATATATAGCAGTTGTTTCTAAATATAGCAAAGTTGAGAGTTTTACAAATCATTATCGAAAGTAACTTTCCAAAATTTAATATCTCAGACCCAGAAAATCAGTGCTATGTTTGCTTCATCTTATATATGTGAATAAGTGTTTTCAACTATGAACGTAAGAAAGAATTATTTCAGAAGTAGACTGACAGATGAGCATTTAGCCTCGTTTCTTAGAATCAGTACATCTCACTTCGAACCTCAATATAAGGAACTTTTAAAAATGAAATCACAATTTCATTCATCCCATTAACATATGTAAATAATTGTAATACTTGTATATTGTTCATAAAATTTTGGAAAAATTTATTTTGGCCCACTAAAAATTTTTTTTTTTTTTTTTTTTTTTTTTTTTTTGGCCCACGACCGAAAACGTTTGCCCATCCCTGGCCTATATAAACTTTTATATATATATATATACATATATATATACAAAATTGAAATCGTATTTTTTTCTTACAATTTTTTTCTCACACCCATATGTTCAATAATTTTAACCCACCGACCCATTGCGGTCGACGACACATTAACGATTAATAACTGTCGTCGAAATGCTATTCTCTATTTATATATCAACGACTGGCATCAGCGTTACGGAAGCTGTTGTCATAATAGCAATGATGGCGAATGCATAAATACTGGCACACCACATCACTGCCAGGAAGATGTCGATTCACAAACGAGTCATTTTTATACCGAAAAATTTTTTAAAAAATCATAAAGTTATTTTTAAAAAAAAAAAAAAAAAAACTGTAGAATTCCAAATGACTTTATAAAAAAAAAAAACGCGAAAAAAATTTAAAGCAACAATTGGAATCGCTCGTGAAAGATTTTTTTAAAAAATAAGAAAACGCGGAAAGTGATCTAGGAACTTCGCCGACGCACAAAACAATACCCATATATTTTATGGATGATAAAAAAAATATAGAATTTCAAACGATTTTATAAAAAAGCACGTAAAAAGGATTTAATAAAAAAAAAAAGGCTCGTGAAAGAAATTTAAAAAAATAAACCAATAAGAATAGCTCATGAAAGAAATTGAATACAAATAACAAACCAATCAGAAAGTTGAAAGTGATCCAGGATATCACTGACCCAAACTTCCCAAAACAATAGCCATATACTTTATGGGTCATAAAAAAAAAAAAACTATTTACGGAATAATTTAAAATGCTTTTAAAATTTAGACTGCAATGACTACAGAAGTTTTAGATTTTTTTTTTTTTAAAACTAATCCAATGGAAATTCTTAATAACTGTAAATAATTGTTTTGCCGATTTAGAATGACTTTTATAATTTCAGAATAACACAATGCATTTTAAATCATTATATGTAATTAAATACATTCTAATTTGTATTTTATAACATAAGAAAATTTTTTTTGCAACTTAGTTTTAAAAAATGATTAATAAATTGATTTTTTTAAGAAAGAAATTATTTGTTTAATAATTTAATTTAAAAGAAATTATTTCAATTGGTAGCTTACCAGCAAAGCTAATCGTATAATTCCGCGCATTCATTGGGAGAAATATCGTGCATGGG
>BPLR01006026.1:0-22522 GCA_021605095.1 Caerostris extrusa | reverse complement strand
GTCAGTTCTCCACAATTAGAAAACAATCATTAAGTCCATCTTCCATTTTTAAAAAAAATTACTTTGAATGAAAATTTGATTTGAATGTGATTGTGCTCTAAAAAAATTTTTATATTATGTGAAGATATTTATGCATTATTTAAAAGCTTACTTTCAATATAAGCACCATATTAATGTGTGAGAATCATGATTTTGCAGAAAATGAAACAAAGGCCTCTGTTTCATAAATATATGCCAGATTAGATAATTTTTAGTATTCTCATTATCACCTCATCTTTGAATTACAATTTCAAAAATAATTCATTTTTAATTTAGTATGCCTTCCTATATATCATTTCATTTTCCAACATACAATCAAATAAACAATCCTCATTTCTATCTCTACCTAAACAATCGTAAGATACAAGACCTTAATTAAGGGTTAAAAAAATGAATTTAAACAAACATGTTTCCCAGAAAAAGTTGTTTCAAAGAATTGTCAATTCAATCTATAAAAACTGAAGATGTTTAACAATTGTTAGTAGCTAAACCAATTTAACAAATGGACTTGGATGAAATACAATTTTTCATTGCATCACTATTTTAAACAACAACCAACAGATTAGACAAATCAACAGATAAATATAGCTATGTTACATATTATAACCATACCATTTTCCAAAAAATAAATAACAATAATGGCATTCTTTAATTACAATTAAATAGGAGTTAAGGAATTCTTCCACAAAGGAAATAAAGCAACACAAATTAAAAAGAATTGGTGGATTAGAAATGCTTTTACAGCAATATTAAAGTTTTAAGTTTCTATTTTTCTACAGTATAATACCAAACTAAAAACGGCAAAGGTGGTTTAAAAATCAAATGATGTGCCAATTTATTGTTACGAATTATTTTTCACCAAAAAAATACACTTTTTATTGTCTTTTAAATGCACTATTTAAAAACTATATATCTTAAAATACATTGACTCAATTCATCATCAATTTCATTGAAAAATGGCATGCTTAAGAAAGAGTAGATTTGATTATTTTATTAATGTGGCTTATTGAGTCAAGAATACTGAAGCAAGATCAATGTTACACCTTAGCCAGTATCTCAAACTTATTCTTTGATTATCAAATCAAATAATGAATTCTTGAAAAGTTTTAAATTTTTGCATTTTCTTATTGTAACATTTTTCTTTTTTACCTAGTTTTTTTTTCCCATATAGCATAAGTATATAAATTAATATATATATATATATATATATATATATATATATATATAGCAAGTATACATATTATTCATAAGGAGATAATTCCTTTTTACGGATATGAATTAAAATATTTTATATTGCATACTTAGGCTAAGAAACGATTTGAGTAGATTGCTCCAATTGTAGAAAATAAATTTTCAATGATCCCAATTCCTTAAATCATTTTCTTTTTTTACACACTCAAATATTTGCCCTTTCCATGTGATCTGAAATGGAAAAAAATCATTAAAAAATTGCAGCACATAATGTTTTAAATAAAAATGATTTTTATTTAATAGTATTTAAAATATTTACATTAATATTTTATATTAATATTTTATTTAAATATTTTATAAACACAATATTTATCAACTAACCTTATTTTTAAGTTTTTTATTATTTTCCAGATTTTTAACATAATGACAGATTTTCTGTAGAAAAAGGGATACAATTTGGAAATCTACAAACGAATCAATGAGACAAAAATACTGCTTCAATTCTTTGAATCAGACCTAACTTGTAAATTTTTTTAAAAAATAAAATTGTTTTAAAATCTGGATATTTAACATGATATAAATGTAAAAAGGGGGAAATAACACTCATTAGTTGTAGAGAAAATTTGGCACTTTAAAACTAAAAATTAACGAGGAAGTGGAAATATTACGCCTGGTGGAAAAGAATTTAAATATGTAAAATATTAAAAAAATTAGAAATTCAAATTTAATAATTTTTATTTCAAATAATTATAGCTTAGCGACATTCGTTCCACCACTAATTATTTATCCCATCTGTTGCTATAAAGAACAATAAATAGCGCCACAATATAAAACCAATCTTGGAAATCGAACTTTAAAAAAATGTTTTGAACTGTTGGCCATCACTATTTCAACATCCATGCTCTAAATAGGATATAAATATATCAGAGATAACCTTGATTTCACATATACTACATTTGCTCACAGTGCTTCTGCCCAAGTACTACATTGTGAATTTTTTACTTATAGAAAGACTGCAAAAGGAGATATTGTTTGATAAATAATTTATTATTAAGAATTCCTCCCAAAATTAAACTAGTAGAATACTTTCAAAATTTACTGTAGTAATTTTAACATTTGTTAATATGGTGTAAAATTGTAATCATTTTTGAATAAAAAATAGTTGTTTGTTTGGTTATCTAGGTTTTTGTACATTCTACCAGTGTGCGAGTGGGTAGCTAAATTGATTTTGGCAGCAGTGAATATTCGATTTTTTTTTTTTTTAAGCGTTCTAGATAATATGCAATGACTGCATCAGAACGGAATGTGGAGTTTCTGGCACAATGGGTCAACAGAAATGTGTGCGTTTCTTTCACAGTGACTTTTTTTTTTTTTTTTTTTCCTAGCTCTACTGCCACATTTTTGTTCTAGTATACTTGAGTTCTTAATCAAATTCAATTTTCCAAAGAAATTGTCATATATATATTTTATAATGGAAAAAAAAAAAAGATGCATAGGCCAGGTATTATAGCATTAAGTATGTTGATGCATGGAATGAAAGGACTTATTACTGTAAGAATTATTTGTATTAGATAGAAATAAAGTATAACGTTAATTTTAGTTAACTGAACAGGATATGAAAAAGTAAAAGTAATGTCAGTAAATTCTGAAACAGATGTTATTTCGTTTCCTATTGAAGTTTTCCATATTTTATTTTAGTACATTTTAATTTTTAATGATGAATTGGAAGAAATCCATTCACATACACTCCAAAAACTTAAAAGGTGAGAAAAATTGAGAAAATTGAAAATATTGGAATTTAAAATCAATTCCGAAATTCTTAAAGAAGTTTTTCATTTCTTTTTCTACATATTTTCACCTGAAATCTAAAACAAATTTTTCATCAGCCTTATAAGTAATTAATATGTGGAACAAATCTGTGAATAACAGTATTTTTTAAAGATTTTCTCAAGATATATTACTAGAATATAAAATTCTCTACCACTCAAAGCAAAGACAATTTTTATCAGAATAAGACAGAAATATATATATATATATATATATCGTAATTCTGTATTGAAAAACTTAAAAATAAACAATTTTGTATGTTATTGAGATTCATATTAATGAAATATCAAATGTTGCATTAATGGCAAAGAAAAATGTTTTCAAATACCATATATGTTATTAAATATATAAATATATCTGCTTTGCTCAAATTTCCATAGTTAAAATCTGGTACAAGATCATACGACTATGTTTTTATAAAGGATTGCAATTTTTCATGTTTTAATAATGAATTTTCATTTTATTACTAAAAATGTTTTTATTTTATAACTAAGCTTTTAAAAAAACAAATTATTTTTAGAAATTAAAAATGTTATCTTAATAAAAAAATTATTTAACTAATAAGAGAAAAAGGCACAAAGTAAAAGAACATTATGCAATTTTATGCACTTTAAACATGTAATATTCTTATAAACTTGAAAAAATCTATGATGCTAAATACTTTTAATTATTAAGAAAGAGGTTGCTTTTGAATATCAGATAATTTTTCATTTATTTATATTAAAAGCAAAATTTTTTTAAGATTAAATTTTTATATATTAGCACTAAATTTCCCATGTAAGAACAGCAATTTGAATAGAATAAAAAAAATGCTATAATTTTAATTTGAAAGACAATACTTTTTGCACAGATATGATAGTTACCAATTAGTTTGAAACTGAATTTAATTCAATCAAGCAAATTTTTAATAAGAACTATAGCATTTATTTATAAACCATTAAATAATCTTAGAGATAAATTTTTTACAATGTCATCCACTTTTTTTAAATTGTTAATGGCAGATATGTAATCGTTGATTTTTATGTTTAATATATATTACACACAAAATATTATATATTTATTGCACCTTCATTATTTTCTGAAAGTATTTAAAACAGATATTTGTAATTATTTATTTTACATTTAGTATTTTTTGTGTGTGTGTGTGTGTGTGTGTGTGTAAATTGCTAAATTTTATAAAGACATATTAAATTTTTATTTTTTAAATGGCATCTTTTTATAAAGGAGTATTTTTTAATTTATTAAGGTAGGCTATGTTGCTTAATATGCTTCTAAAATGTTAAATATCCTTCACTTGTATGTATAATAAAAGTCTGTTAACATAAATCGTCTAAAATAATAAATAACATTTAAAACTAAATATGAATGCAATAAATCTTAATTATTTTCACTTAAAAATGTTATTTTTTCATGTTAGAAGAATTTAAAATATATTCAATTTATATAAGTAACTTTCCTTTGTCAAGTTAATAAAGCAAAGTCTGCAATTTATTTAAGTGAACATTTTTAATTTTTTATTTCAAGAAATTTAACTATCTATACTTATTGCTTATAATCATACTTTATTATAGTTATTTATTAAGAACCCCTAATATAGGGGGAATTGTTTTTACTGATGATTAAACTTGACTCCTCTCTAGAAATGTATTGATGCCTATTTTTTCCATACTTTCTTATGGTACTTTTTACAAAACCAAAGCTCTTCTCCTCAAACACATTAATTAAATATGTCCAAGAGTTCAAACTTATCGCCACTTCCCATTTACCCCTAATTGTTTATTAAATATTTAGTATTTCAATAAATAAGTATTTTTCTTATTAGTGTAAATTTTATTACCTAGCCTGAATATGTTGCTCTTTTCTTTCTGGTGTTATTAAATATTCATTGAAATATCAAAATGACAAACGATGAAATAGCAAATTTAATTAATAATTTGTTTCTGTTTTCATTTTTAAAAATTCAATTTTAATTTTTTAAGCAATACTTCTTAGTTTTTTAATCTTCGTTGTTTTTTTGTGTTTCAACCCAAAGAGTGCTACATAAAAACTATTAATAAAATAATATATGGAATTTTGACTTCTGATACTTTTCATTTAATATGGACCCATTGAACTTTCATAAACAGTTATATGCTTTATTATGTTAAGCACCCAAAGACAATTTCCTATGTGCATACCTGGGTACAAAATTACCTTTCAAAGACAAATATATATATATATACAATATTTTTCTTACGAAAATGCACTTTAAAAGGACTGGAATCATTTAAAAGGAAGTAAATTTAAATAATTCCACCTTAATCTTTACTTTTATGTATTTAAACCAAAGATAGTTGAATTAAAACTAATTTTTTTAAAAAAGGAAAATATAATTTACATTCTGCAACAAGTCTATTTTACATTTCAAAACCAGAAAATAATTTCCAATACAATTTTTACCGTCACAAAAGATAAATATATATTAAAAACTAGTTAGAATAATGAATAATAGTTAAGAATAACAATTTTTTTTTTTACTTTGAAGTAGATAAATTTGTTGATGTAAATTTAAACTAATTTGTCTTTGAATTTCTAGATAACAATAAAAAGTAAATTCAAAATTAGATATTTTTATTACTCTCAACATCTGTTACTTAATGAAAATAAATATAACTTACTTTAAACTCCTTACCAAAACGAAAGTGCAACAGAATCTGCCAAAATGGCGAAATAGCATTGATGCAAAACTGCCCGGCGCGGTGGTAGTTTTTACCCATAATGCTGTGCGGAGGTAGAAAGTTTCATAACGTTTTTTGTTATATTTCCAATGGCAAGGTAAGTACAAGTAAAACAAAAATAATAATAATAACAAGGGGAAAAATATACTAAAGAAACGTCCAAAAATGCAAAGATGACTGAAGTCATTGACTTGACAGTTCTCTCGCACGCCAGTTATGCGCCGTCGAGTCCCGCACATCGTTGGCGGTGGTCTCTGTTCATTGGGTCTAGTTTCATGACGTAAGTGTGCACCAGTTGCTAGTATATAGCAGCTGTAATTGGCATATAAGCGCTTATTTGGCGAACAGTTGATTTGATGTATAAATTATTTTTCTTACTGAATATTAATTACATTCACTTGGAATACAATTAAATTCATTCTTAATCACATTCACTTCAGTTTAACTGTGTGTTTTTATCTAACTTTATTAAAAAAAATCCTTCCTATAGAAACTTTTATGATAACAAGCATATGCTATTTAAATTTTTCTACGAATAAATTCATTGTAGTATTTTTTGAATTATTTTTATTGGTGTCTACTTTTCTTTTAACAACGACCAAGAATTATTTAAAATATTATGAATTAAAAATGTATATGAAAATATGTAAAATTTTTTATTTCTTAAGGTAGCAATTTAAGAACAGTATAAATATAAATGAAGCTTAACTTATTTGTTTTTTATATTTTACAATCATACAATGCACTAAAAATGCGAGAATTTTAGGCTCTGTAAAAACTATGATATATTTATTGTTTTCATAAACATCAAAGTGTGTTGAATCACCAAATGAAGAATAAATGGATTATTTTTAAATAAACAACATAAATTCTAATTAAGACTATTTCTGAAAAAAATTTAAGGATATGGAATTATTCTTTAAAATATGGAGTGAGACTAAAATAAATTTGTTATGTAATAAAAAGCATGTGCATTTAACAAAATACGGAGTGTAATATTTATTCAAAGATTTACTTTGAATGGTAAATAAAAATGGAATACATAAGAAGAATGAAAATAGAATACTCAGAAAATTAACTATTGCTTTTAAAAAGAATATTGCTTGTGTTGTTGTTCTAATGCAACTGGCAATACAGAGACAGTTAATCTTTGCGGTATAAACAAGGGCTACCCCCGCTGTTACTCATTTAGCACAACCCAATGGGCCTGCGTATTTGAAGATAGGCTACGGACGCGAGTAACACTACCTCCACAACACTGTACGATCCTATCAGAGAGGGACCTACGGTTTAAAGTGGATTCCGAACCACTATAAATGTCCACGGCAAGGCCGGGACTGAACCCGAAACCTGTGGTACCGAGCACCAGGGCGATAACCACTCGGCCATCAGGCCCCTGTAAGTATATATATATACCTGTGGCACTCGGTACCACAGGTTTCGGGTTTGAACCTGTGGTACCGCCGTTACATGCCGAACAACTACAAACATCCCAACGGAGCCATGTATGTTCATAGTGGTTCGGAATCCACTTTAAATCGTATGTTCCGATCTATTAGGATCGTAGAGCGATGTGGGGGTAGTGTTACTCCGCGTCCGTAGCTTATCTTCAAGCTACACGCACCTACTGGGTAGTGCTAAGTGGGTAATGTCGGTGCAGCGCTTGCCTTAAGGCATCCAAGACAACTGTCTAAGTATTTGCCAGCTTCAATTAAATATATATATATATATATATATATATATATATTATAGATATATTTAAAAAAAATAACTTGTTAATTATTTCTTTAATTAATAAAAGAAATTTATGCATATATAATTTTGTTATATTATTATAATTTTTAAGTAAGGAATAAAAAGTAGTAAAAAATAAACACTAGAAAAAAAGAAAACAATTGAGGGGAAATTATGACTCGAATTAAAATGCATGGTAATTCGAAAAGAAGGATATCGAAACGTACACGGCAAATATGTTATATATATATATATATATATATATATATATATATGTATTCGAGCAGATAATCGATTCGCGATGAGTTACTCCTCTAAACCAGGGGTTTCTAAACTTTCCAGTAGGGCCATACTGTTTACTCCAGTAAGTGCCAAGGGCCAAAACCGTTTTAATTTTTATGCCATTATCTATAATTTCTAGACTAGTCGCCGAGTACGCGCTCTGAGCGAACATATGATTGCTAACTACAATCTATTGTCAGTGAAAAATCACAATTACATAAATCTCATTAGTATTTTTTTTGCAAGTGGATACCCCGCGGTTTCATTCGCGTTCATTTAGCTTTTCCGTTCCTGAGAGATTTTCAGGGTAAAAATCATATGTTTGATTCAGGATATATACATTCCAAACATAGATATGCATACGTATGCGATACTCTTTTACCCCAACATAACTACCGAGGGTAACCGCGGGATGTTCACTAGTTTATAATGTTAGTGGGATTCATTTCAATTATTTGTTAGTTGTTATGCTTAAGTTACATTTTCCGCGTATTATACTTGTCATTAAGCTTTACCCAGCAAGTCAATAAAATCGAGTTATTATCATTCTGTGTTTTTTTTTAATCCAACTTATTACAGAAACTATAAGCTATTCGCTGTCGCGGGCCGGATGGATGACACTGGCGGGCCGGATTTGGTTCGCAGGCCGTAGTTTGGAGACCCCTGCTCTAAACTATCCAACTTAGTAGAAGAAACAGAACTACTAGACCACTTTTCTATCAGTCTCGATAAAAAAAAAGTATGAAGGCAGAAAATTATCAGTTCTGAAACGAGGCTTCTGGGGAGAGGAATTGTGCAGCGTGAAACAACAATGGATCCGCCAGGCGGCGCTATCAGATGTCAGGGAAAGGGAATTTTCCCTTCAACTGTAGGGGAAGATTGTCCACTTCCTGTGTGTCACCGTCACTGCTTTGTGTCGCCGTTATCTGGATAGGTAAGTTCTGCAATTTTTTAAAATAATTTCTTAATTTCTATTAATTTTATATAATTTACTTTTATTTTATTATAAATTATTATTTAGTTAGCGTTTTAGTGAATCATTTTTTTTTGTTTTATATATTTAATTGCTGTATTTTTAATTATTCTGCTTTGCATCGCCATTTTCTCGATAGCATCATTGTGCTGCAGTTTTTGTAAAAGAATTTCTTAATTTCTATTATATATTTCATGTAATTTACTTTATTTTATTATAATTTATTATTTAATTAGCATATTAGTGATTATCTTTTTTTTGTTACAGATTTAATTGCTGTTTTATAATTGTTTTGAAGAAAACTAATTCTAGACTATTTTTAAATATTTCGTTATTTTATGTTAGTAGTTCAATTGTTGTACACTTTGCAATATAATAATTAATCCCTTTTTTTTAATTAACAGGCTTTGTTTCGATTGAAAAAAAAAAAATTTTCATAGCAGGAGCATAGCTTGTTAAGCCTAAAGTTCTTATTATAAAGGTAGAAAATTTTCTCGAATAATTGTTTATTAATTATTTAATAGTAATTGATAATGCATTTAGATGGTTCCTTATTCATGAGGAATTTAATTTCATAAACAATTAATTTAGTAATCTGTTTAAAATCTAAATGGGTTCATTGCCTGATAATAATAATTATTTTACTATTTCATAGATTACTGTTAGAATAAGAACATTTTCTGATTACCCTTTTATTAATTAGTTTCCTTAGTTTTTTTAATTTATGACAAAATAAATTGGTGCGCTTTTTATTACACATCTGTCGATTTTGAAGAAAGCTGATTCTATACTATTTTTTGAATAATTTCTGAGCAGCTTAATTGCTTTATACTTTGCAATATAATAATTAATCCCTTTTTTTTAATTTACAGGCTTTTTTGGATTGAAATAAAATTTCATAGCTGGAAGGAAGGCATCCGGTTGCATTGTGAACCACTGATTTAGAGTTTTAAAAAATAAAGTATTTGTTTTGAAAGTACTTTTCTTTTTTCTCGCCAAAAATATCGCCAGATTACCCACAAAATTTTTAAATATATGTCTGAAACTTATTGTAAATGGGTAAAAATGTCAGCTTTTCAATAGATGAATAATATAGCTACTTATCAAAATAAAATTTACCAATCTAACATGTTACATTACGATACAAGAAATATTGATTTAGAGTTTTAAAAAATGAAGTACTTGTTTTGAAACTTGCTGTATGATAGCCTTTTCTTTTCCATTCTCGCCAATGGTATACATATTCGCCAAAATATCGCCAGATTTCCCACAAAATTTTGAAATATATATCTGAAACTATTTCTAATAATATAATATAATATAATACGAGGATTAATAGTATATAATTCAAATATGAATTTCATAGACTCAAAAAGTGCTTTTAAAACATTCTATATTCATTCAATGAAACAAATAAATTAATACTTATCCGTGGAAGAATAAGATCCTCATTACACAAATTACTTCTTCTCGGCCTCATTTAACCATTTTTTTAAGAGCAAAGTAAAACAGAATTTACAGGCCAGTGTGACAGAAATTAATGGGAGCAGAACCAAGCTATTTGCCGAAGTATACACTTGTCAAGTTACGAACAAAATTACTTCATACTGGCAACCTCTATGTGCATTCTAATTAGTTACTTCTTTGTGCATTAAAAAAAATATTTTCTTATCCCAATTAGTAAAAAGCAACTTCTAGTAGTATGTACAAGAATACGTGGTATATACGCGTATAAGAACTATCCCACATGTGCGTATAGTATGGAAGAAACCCAAAAACTCCCAACAAGTAGTCCGACTCACGAGAAAGACGCTTTTACATATGAAAAACAATAGAGCCTCCTCGATTTTTGGAAAGAGTGTCTACAACAAAGCCGAAGACATTGTATTTAATCATGCTATTGTGTTTAATCCTGAGATATTGTATTTAATCATGATTATTTTTTCTGTTTCAACTTTCAAGAAAACTACTGCAAAATTAATAAAAATAATAACAGCCCAAGTTAACTAATTAACTTTTATTATAGTTCATAAAATGATTGTAGTTGCTTTTAACAATATATTTCCTTAGCAAAAATGTTTTTCCTTTGAGAAAAAAAAAAAAAAGAACAATTTTTAATATTGTTATTCTATTTCTTTTTCTCCTAAAACTTATTTTTATCTTTCTGAAAGTAGAGGGAAAATTTGTCCAGGAAAGCTTCCAGTTCCCCTAATTGCATTTAAAATCACCTGACACTCAAAAGATAAGACTGAACACATAAAAATAAACCGTTGGTTTCCAAAAACTTTCCATCATCTTTAAAAAGAAAAACTCCCCTGGGCTAATCTACCGTCGAAACTAATCCAACCGAGCTTTACGTTTTTATGACCAGTTGCCACCATCGTTACTAAAAATATATCATCTCTACCTTTCTGTAAACGATCTGCTACAGCAGAGCCTTATCTTTTCTTGGTGAGGATAGCAACCTCAAGAGAAAGTTGCACCCTCTAGGCAAGACAAGTACTCAGTCCTGAACGATCTGGAAGAAAATACTTCTGGAAGACTTCAAGAAAAATCCTATCTTAGCAATCGTGCTGGCCAAACTGTTGTTCGATCTTCTCCTTTCTTGTTTTTTTCGCTACTCTATTCCCTGAATGTTTTTGGTTGAGGAAGAGTTGTGTATTCATGGATCATTGTATGACGTCAAAAAAGCGTGTTATGAACTTGAAAGAGAGGTGAGACATTTTATTGTTCTATATCGCCTTTCAGAAAAAGGATATGAAGGATAGATTTTTTTCAATTGAGTTTTCTCACGAAACATTTAAAAACATTTCAGTTAGATTTCAGCTTAATAAGTCTCATAACCTTTTTTCTTTCTCATTTTTGAATTGTGCTTTTTTCTTTTTATGAATTGCCTCTTTTTTTTGCTCTTTTCCTCTTTTTCTCTCAAGCTGTTATGCAAACAGCCTTGAACCTTGGCGTGTCATTTGCAGACAATTCTAATGCTGAATCCTCAATCATATAAATCTTTCTTAATATTTCCAATAATAAAATTAGAAAATTTTTCAAATTTTCATGACGCTATTGCAAAATTAATAAAAAAAATATCAACCTAATAATTTAACTAAATAACTTTATTAAAGTTCACAAAATGACTTGAATTGCTTTTTTTAAACTTCAAAAATATTTCCCATCAAAAATGTTTTCCTTTGTGAAAAAAAAAGAACAATATTAAAAGATACTCTAAACTTACTTTTATCTTTCTTCTTGAAAGAGAGTGAAACTTCTTGTCTAGAAAATCTTCCAGTTCCCTAATTGCATTTAAAATCATCTGACACGAAAAGATAAGGACTGCAACACATAAAATAACCGCTTTCTTTCCAGAACTTTCCACCATCTTTAAAAAGAGAAAACTCCCCAAAACTAATCTACCGGCGAAACTGACAACTGGAGCACGTGCTTTATTATTACCAGTTGCCAATTCATCGTTACTAAAAATAGATCAGTCTCTACCTTCTGTAAACGATCTGTTACAGCAGAGCCCTTTTTTTTGGTGAGGATAGCAACCTTAATGAGAACCCTTGGGTATGTACCCCTTGTATGTACCCCTAGGGTATGACAAGTAATCAGTCCTGAACGATCTGAAGAAAAGCACTTCTTCTGCAAGACCAAGAAAATTCCTATCTTAATCGTGCTGGGCTTCAAACTGATCTCTACTTGAGCAACATCTTGGTCTGGACCTATCTTTTTTTTTTTTTTTTATCTCTTTTTTGACTGTTGTTCGATCTTCTCCCTTTCTTTTTTCCTCTCTACTCTAGTCCCTGAATCTTTTTCTGTTGGGGAAAGAGTTGTGTATTCATAGATCATTACATAACGTCAAAAAAAAAATGTTATGAGCTTTGGAAAGAGAAGACATTTAATTGTTCTATATCACCTTCAGACCAAGGGTATTGAAGGATAGATATTTTTCAGTTGAGTCTTCTCTATTAAACATTTTAAATTATTTTTCAGTTAGCATAAGTTTACACACAATTTTTAATATTTGAAGGTACTTTTTTAAAAGTTTAATTATCTTTCCAGAACAGTAATACAAGGAAATTTACTGAAAAGAAACTATTTTTCAAAGTGAAATGGAAAAGTGCACATAATCTAAAATGAACAACTTGTAAGTTTTCTTTTTTGGGGATTGGAACAGAGTTGACATATTTCATGTAATCTTCAAACCAAGTACCATAACCTATACAGTATGATTAAACAGTCGTGGGAAAAAATTTGAGGTGTGGTACAATTTATTAAAACAAACTTTTCTTATAGGAATGTAGCGTCTGAAGTGACGAGTTGAAAAATGAATCAAGATTGATCAAAATTAATCAAATGAAAAATGCATCGAAAATTATCTAAATAAAACGATATCCAAATCAAGAACCGTTACAGCACAAACTAAGAATCTTTAAATATTTATTGATTTTTAAAGTTCGGATAATCATGTGTTTAAAAATGGGAATTTCTACTTTTTACTAATTAGATAGTCATATAAAAACTGTGGACAAAAATGTACACTATAAATTACTAAAAATACAAAATTCCTCATTAAATTTAAACTAAATATGATTGTACTGCAAAAATATTGAGTGAATTTTCTATAATAAATCAATATAAAAATAATAATGAATTATTTTATAATTCTGGTCGTATAAATTTGTACAAAACGACATCATTTATTATTAAAACGACTTATATCACAACTTTTATTAAGTATCAAATAGAAATAAAAAAAATTATACTATATTAGAAAGAAACATTTTGGATTTTATGGGAAATACTCAAACGAGTATGTAAAAGATTTAAAATTCTTCTCCTATTTATTGTCTTCAATACTTCAAATGTTCGACCACATTTTAGCAAAGAGCCCATTTTCACACCAAAGTGCACGACAGTTTATTCATAACAGTTTTTCTATTGATGGTCATAAAAAATTCGAGAACATTGCATAAATCGAAAACGATTTTATAAATAGAATTATTTATTGGATGAAAATCCAAGGATACTATACGAATCACAATGGCTGGAGGAGAAAAAAAATTCGTTGAATCCGAAATCGCTACTTAGGAACAAAGCAAATCATTCTTCCGTCAACGGATCTGTGTGGAGTAATCGCGTTTTCTACACCAGGTGGCAAGTGAATTTTTTTATCTCAGCTCTAATGAAGGCCAATTATGGAATTTTGGTCTCCTCGGATCATTTTGATTCCCCTTCTATACTTTTTTTTTTTTATCATTTAAGCTTTCTTTGTTTTCATGTGTCTTCCCATAAAGCTTTCTTTGGTCTCTTTTATCTTTATGTTTTGAATTGTTTCTTTCAACAAGCCCCACTACGTATTTGTTGCCACTCACCATTTTTTAACAATGATAAAAGTATACACTAACATTCTAGATTATTTCGACTGCTAATTTGGAAATTAGCATTCAATCCCAGAACTTAAAACCCTTGGAACATAAGCCAATCCAATACAAATGTGTCAACGATTTTCAGAAAAGTTTTTGCCGATTAAAACATTTGTTGATATCTCAAATTAATGCAAAAAGTTATTCTTAAAACACTCAGCATAGGTTTCGAAAGGCAATACTTTAATTCATGTAAAAGCAACAATCGAACATTTCGAAGAGAGGGAGACCTTTCACTTTCGAACATAATCACCAAACATCGAGTATTCCACATTATTCCAAAATCCTGGACAATTTATAGTAAGGATCAACATTCAACGGCACATAAAATTCCAAAGAGCAATCCAATTGCCTAACTGTGGGTCGTTTTCGGTTTGCTTCTGAAGATATGGAAAGCGATTGCGTTGGGGCACTGTTGCTCGGTGCCACAGGTTTCAGGTTAGAGTTTCGGTGGTGCCATGGATGTTTGTAGTGGTTCGAAAGCATTTTAAGCCGTAGGTCCCGATCTCCTATTACTGTATTATTTTCGTAGTCAACTTTGATTTTTATTATTTGAATTTTGTTTCTTTGTAAATGTTGTGTGTTATGTCTGATGAGTTATTGTTACTATATAGGGTGCTGAGAATAAATGTCCATATAAGTGTACTCGACTTTTTTTCATTCATTATCCGTGCCACATTTTTATGAAGATCAGTACTCATCACAACATGCTTCATTTAACATATTGATATATATCACAGTAATGATGTATTTTATTATCTCTCATGTAATTGAAAAATGAGAGGTGAAAGGTTCTCATAAGTGGAATAGCCTAGGGTCTCTTTTCATCCAAATCCGGCCCTGAGAGTAGGATTTTTTTTTAAATTAACACTCGTTCATTACATTAGTCTGATGAATTTTTGCATTTTTTTTTTCCTTCCTTAATTTTGTTAACGCAAGTCTACTGGTTTACAGTGCCCATCCTCACCATGGAAGCTTTCAATTCTGTATAACACGGATCTCGGACAAAGCTTTCTTTAGTTCGACGGTACACTATCTAATACTAGCATGTTATTCATAACTCATCTTCGTTATTTTAAAATAGGTTCACAAGCATAAATATGTAATGGTTAAAAATAATTTCTGTTAGTTAATTATTATTTTGCTTTCATTCCATAACACCACAGCCACTAAACTTTATTTTCTTTATCCCCACTACTCGACCCCGTATCAAGAATTTTAACACTAGATTTGTTTAAATTGTTTGTCTAGGTTATATTATTTATTATATAGGCTATTTGTTTGTCTAGGTTTAAATGACAATGTTTGTTTCATTTCTCTTTTCAGAATCTGTGGAGCTGAGTTTTCTTGCCGGCTGATTTTCTCTGCTTTGACGATAGTAGTATTTATTAGCATGATCATAATAACTGCATCAGCATCATAACTCTATCTGCATTCCTCGCCTCTAGGAGTCTTTACCGGCGAGGACTAATAATGAATGTTGCAGTCTCTCCGACCGATTGCTGCTCTGGTCGAATGCGTCGAAGACGTTTTCCGACGAAAGAGAAAGGGAACGACGACGATTTGTAGGTTGACGGATCTCCTTGGTTTTTAGGTAACCTTTAGCTCCTTCTTTGCATATGAAAGGGAAGTTACTTTAGCTTTAAGCCCATTGCATTAGAAATAAACAGGTAAAATAGAGAAAATAATAAATGTAGAAGAGAAGTTTTTTTTTTTTTTCAATAAAGTATTTAAAAAAATAATAATAATAATTATAATTTAATAATTAAAATAAAAAAGTGAAAAGAGTAATTTGAAGAATTACAAACTGAACGTAGTTTGAAAGAGAACTTAAATAATAAAAAATAAAAATATTTTCAAAACATTAATCAATTCAAAAGGGAGTACAAGTTAAAAATTACAAAAACGTTCCAGAGCTGTTTGTTGAGAGAGAATGAAATGGTAATGACGGGGAAAATCTGTGAATCGTACAAGGTCATTTGCAAGTGAGTGATGGAAGAGCTCAGCCTGGGGGAAACGAAAACGTTTCGACGAAAGAGAAAAAAACGTTCCCTTCGTGTTTTATATCAAACCGGTTTTGAACATCTCCTGCGAGCGCTTTGCAAAAATTGTGACCGACCTTGAATTCCCACTGGAAAGGCGAACAAACGTGAAAGACATTGATCGTTGTTCACCCGATGTGAGTTGCTACTTTTATAGTTAAAGGTTTTTTATTGTACGCTTTTTTTACCCCTTTTTTTTTTTTTTTTTTGTTAGCGAAAATAAAAACACGGATGGAATAAAACCAATAAAAAATTTTTGTTCCAAATAATAAATATAAAATCGAAAACTTATTTAAAAAATACGAACCTGATTATGGCCTTTTTTTCGTGTGGATAATTCATCTTTACTTTGCAGCAAATCTAAAATGGCTTCACCGTTCAGCATAATTCCCTGTTTATTTGGTTTCAAACGTTCAAAAACTCCGATTACTTTTTCACATAGTTCGATCGACAACTGGTCCCTAATTGTACTGAATTTAAGTTTCTTTTAATTTGTATTTTACTTTTCTATTAGTATTTTTATCTTTTTTTTTTTTTTTTTTTTTTTTTGAGTACCATTTTCGCTCCTGAATTTTCAGAAACTTTGCATTTGTACTAACATTAATTAAGCTTGTTCGCCAATTAAAATTTAAAGCATATAAATGAATTAAGATGAGGAGGTTTAAGGGGTATTTCCCCCTGTTGGTACTCACGTAAAAACGCCAGTTGCCAGGGTTGCTACTTTCGATTTCGTGGAAAGGAATTATTCAATTATTTTTTTTTTTTAGTCTCTTGTATTTGGTTTTCTTTTATATGAAATGAATGTCTTGAATATGAATTGATACTTGCCAATAAAGACATTTTTAGGTTCGCTTTTAGGGATTTAATGATGCGGTTGTCATAGTTTCAAACAACTGCGTTGTTAAATTCTTTGTGCTCTCTGTTAGGGTGTGTAACAACCGGATGAAGTTTTCTGCTATCTCGTTCAGGAATTGAATGGCATGGTTGTCATAATCAGCATCTAACATCCATGCCATTCAATTCTTTTAGAGTTAAGGATTCTAGCCTAATATTGAAGAGGAAAACGAGTTTTATTTATTATTATTATTATTTTAGAGTGTCTATATAAGCATTGTTGTTGTCGTCTTTTAAATCAAAATGGAAGAGATACAACAATATTGTGAAACTAAATTATCTCATCTCTCCGAAATAGCTCCGGTTACTGAACAATTATTTACTGAAATTGCGAAAATACAACTTAAGTCTTGCTGAACCTGATGCTGAAAAAAAAATACAGCCGTACACTATTAACCTTGGGAAGGGCTTTATGATGGAACTGAAAGAGTTCCGAAATGCATATTACATAGGACTTGTAAAATTCGGCGATGTACAAGAGGTGAGAAATCGATTCAACATACCAATCGACCAGATTGGAGTTTTAAAGAAAGCCGTTGAGGCCATGTCAAATTATGTAGATGCAAACTAGCAGTGTTCTCATGTGCTCTCAGCAGAATTATGTGAATTCTTTTTGTCCATGATGATGTGTTTTTAGGGGATGGATCTCTACCCAATAATATGTAAATATATATACATATGTGTACGCGCAGGTTATACAAACTAAATAATAACTTTTACTATTGAAATAATGATAAATATTCATTATAATTAAGAACTGCTTATATTTGTATACTCCAAGAAAAATTTCTGACAAAGGGTGATGTACTGATGTACTATGACTTCTGACAATATTACAAATATATAAAAATGATATGTAAATAATATATATGTATATATTATGTCTACTGTAAACATTAGTTTCTATGATTGAAATATTTATAATTATAGAATATATTTTTCAATTTTTAATTATATATCTATTATAATTAATAATTGTTTCTATTTTTGTACTCTGAAAATTCTTGTTCTAACGAACTGATATCTCGAGGTAAAATATTGATATTTTTAACTGCTTAAAACTTTGTTTCTGTCTCAAACACAGTGCTAAAAGCTATATATAATTAAAATATAATCTAAGGTGTAAACCATCTATTTATTTCGTTTCGGAAATATTTTATTTATTACAATGTTAAATTTTTTTGAGCATAGATCGTCTTTTAGAGGTTTTGCGAGAACACTTCGTGCTCGTACAAATTACATCGATCCCTATGTTCTCTATCATGATACAAGACAACAATTAAACAATGTTTTTACCACATACGATGTTTTAAGAATAAGACTCATAATTTGTCTGAATATTATATTTTTTAAAACAAACAGTGAGGGGGAAGAACTAACGCAAACATTTTACTTCTGTAGCAATCCGGAACGAATACTATCCGGATATCAGATATTTCCCGCAATAGATTCGGCCTTTGCAAAAATCTTTAAATCTATCGATTCATTCATAAGAAACGGCAGTGGATGGTCTATTAAAGTTATCGAATACATAGACCTTCACATAGGTAGTTATAGAGAAATGAGAGGTGGATGTGGACATGCCACTTTACCGAGAAAACTTAGGAACAAAAAGGCTTTATTAAATATCAAATGCAACGATCGGATGTGTTTTGTGTATTGCATTTTAGCAAAGCTATATCCTGTTAAAACCAATGCAAATAGAGCTCAAAAATATGTGCAATTTAAAAATTTTTAAGTTTCCCCATTAAATTTTCAAAAATAAAAGAGTTTGAAATGCTAAACAAGTTAAAAGTCAATGTTTTTGGGTATGCAGAGGAAGAAATTTTTCCCATATATGTTTGTTCTAAAACAAATAAAGCCACGGAAATTGATTTATTTTTTTATGACGATCATTTTTTTCTGATAACAAATTTCAATCGTCTGATGAATAAAAAGAATGGTATTCATCATTTTTGCAAACATTGTTTAAGTGTTTTCAACGATTAGATACATTGGAACAGCATAAAATATTCTGTATTCAGAATAAACCACAAAAGGTTTCCATGCCTCGAAAACTAGGTCTAAAGTTTTTCAATTTAAGTAAAATGCTCTATCATCCTTTTTGCATGTTTGCTGATTTTGAATCACTGAACTGAAAAAGTTAGCGGTGCTCTACCATTCTACAAGCGCAAGTTTCACTGCTGACCTCGAACGTCACAAAGCTGTTAGTTATTCCATAATTGCAACTGATGTAGATGACAAAATATTATTTCACGAATTTTATGTTGGTGAAAACGTTATTGTGAAGTTTTTTGAAACGTTAAAATATCTTTCTGGTAAGCTCATGGCGAGAATGCACCGTATAATGCCTCTCATAACCCGTTCAGATGATTCTTATGATCCACACCTATGTCACATTTGTACAAAAAGATTTCTACCCGGAGAAATACGCGTTCGAGATCATAATCATTGGGGCTCTGGTCGTATAAATGGTCTTGCTCATCAGGCATGCAATTTAAATTATCGAGCTACTTACTTCATTCCCGTAGTAATTCACAACTCTCGAAATTATGACAATCGTTTAATACTAAAAAGTATCCACCCAATATTGCTAAATGTATTGAAATAATTCCCGTAAACATGGAAAAGTTTACCATGTTTTCATTGGATCATCTAAAATTCTTAGATTCATATCAATTTTTAGATGCTTCTCTTGAAACGTTTAGTTCAAAATTTAAAAAAATCAAACCATCCATTTAAAATTTTTTAATTGTTTTTTTTAAAATGAGAAAAACCGATATTTATTACTAAGAAAAGGTGTATTTCCATATTCTTATTTCGATCGCATGGAAAAATTGAACGATAAATGCCTACCTAATAAAGAGATGTTTCATAACATTTTGACAAATTCTTCTATTTCAGATAGTGATTATAATCATGCTCTAACAGTATTTGAGGCTTTCGAATGCAAGACATTTAGTAATTATTTGGAAATTTACCAAAACGTTGGATGTCGTCATGCTAGTAGAAATATTTTTATCTTTTAGACGAACTTCTATGCAGTCATACCATTTAGATCCTGTTCATTTTATAACAAGCGCTCAGTTAACGTGGAATGCAGGTTTAAAAATTAGCAAAGTGGAATTACAATTACTAGGGAACATAAATGAATATCTGTGGTTTGAAAAGAGCATGAGAGGAGGTGTTTGCCCTGCTAGGGCGGAGACATGCAATAGCAAACAATCCATACATAGCAGAAAATTACGATGAAACATTACCTTCCAATTACATTCTAGCACTCGATGCTAACAACTTGTATGGTTTTGCGATGAGTCAATTTCTTCCAGTTGGAAATTTCCGCTGGCTCAATTCTGAAGAGTTGTCAAAATTTTTTTTAGAACTCGAAGAAGACTCCGATATTGGCTACTATTAGAAGTTGACCTTCTCTATCCAGAGCATCTTGATAACATGCATAACGATCTTCCTCTAGATCCTGAACATGTTCTCATAACATAGGACATGTTATCTAATTATTCTAAAAATCTCTGTGACGAATTCGGCTTAAAAGTACTCTTCCTAGTAAAAATTAACCAAATTTTTTTCCCAAAACAAATTATGTTACACATTGCTTAAATTTAAAATTTTATCTCGAACAAGGCATGATTTTGACTAAAATACATTGAATTCTAACGTTTAAACAAAGCCCTTGGCTTAAAAGTTATATAGATTTTAATAATAAAAAGAAAATAGAAGCCAATAGTGAATTTCAAAAATCATTTTTTAAAAAATGAACAATTCGTTTTTTGGTCGAACTATGATCAATGTTCGTCGCAAAATCTCTATCAAAGGCAGCTTAACAGCTGAAGAATGTAAAAAAAATCTTTCCAGTTCCTTTATTGGATTATTTCGAGCCTATCAATGACAATCTAACACTTTTTAAAATGAAAAAACCTAACCTGGTTTTAGATAAACCAATTTTCATTGGCTTTAGTGTTTTAGAACTTTCAAAACTGCAGATGTTTAAGCTATACTATACACACTTTAAATCTTATTATGGTTCAAAATGTGAACTTTTATATACTGATACAGATTCTCTGTATATGAATATTGAAACCAAAGATGTTTACCAAGATCTAAGGAGAAAATTTAAAAGCATTTTGGATTTAAGCAATTTTGAAAGAGACATTCCTATGTTTGAAGATTCAAACAAGGGAAAATTAGGACTTTTGAAGAGTGAAACCCTTCAACCTATTAAAGAATTTATCGGTCTTAAATGTAAAATGTATGCATTCAGCTATGGTAACAATATAAAAAAAACTGCTAAAGGAGTTAAGAAAAGTAATGTATCTGGCTTTAATCTTAATATGTATAAAAATGTATTATACGATAAACTTTGTTTGAAACAGAAGCAAGCAGCTATTATTTCAAAAAAACATGAATTAAAAACCATTGTACAAAATAAAATTGGTTTATCAGCTTATTATGATAAAAATTCATTCAGATTGATGGTATAAGTTCCCCTAGCCTACGGGCATTTTTTTATACATGATAATGAAGACATAAGTGAATGATGATTTATATTTATTTGTACATTGATCTATTAAATGAAAGAGATTAATGTGTTTAAAGAAACATTTTTATTGTTTTTTAAAATAGAACAAAAGTTCAAAACTTTGTCAAAGAAGGAAACTGTGAACATAAAAAGAAAAAATTTTACTCCTGATCTTTTAACTACAGACAGAAATTGAATTGGAAAGAAAAAAAATCGATATTTTTCTGAATGGATACTATCCTGAAAATTAATATGTAATGCTGTTATGTATATTAATTATATATTGTGAAATTATGTTGCATTTTTTTTTTTTCATGAATAAGTGTTTATTATATATTACTGTCTTTATTTTATATTCTATAAACTGTTACTGCTTTTTCATGTGATAGGAATATATTACTACATGTCAAACATAATTTCAATGTAGCATTTTATAGAAATAAAGTACGGGCCATTAGGCCTACAGAACTTTCTAAGGTTAGTTTCGTATAAATGAGAGAAACTTTCCGAAGAAGGTTTTGCAGGCAGTTAAAGGAAGACGATGCAGACTGATGACGAAGATTCTGCATTCAGATGTTCTTGTTCTGGTGCTCTAACACAAGCGATGAAGATCCCGTCTATAGATGCATAATCGAATTAAACTTGATAAGAGTTTTTAGCGTCAATTCTCATTTTTCTCATCATGCTGCCAAAAGCTAGATGATAGCTAATTTCTCACTTTGATAAGTCACAAGTGAGAATTCTAAAGGAATAATAAAACTATTAAGACAATTTCTGGCTCTGTTGTCACGAGCCTAGAAAGAAATCTAACTATTGCTCACTTTGATATGATTTTTGAAATGGTCATTAGTAATTTGAGTCAAATA